>VOQJ01020654.1:16676-27195 GCA_015052665.1 Apistogramma diplotaenia | reverse complement strand
CAGCATAACCACCGTTCTCCCGAAGGACACCCCCCCACCCCCCCCCAACCCCCCCCCCCCCCCCAATGATGTTCACTCATCATTATGATCATATCTCAATCTCAGCATTTTTCTGCCTAATTACAGGCATCTCCTATTCAGTTGATGCAAGTGTTGCTGCAGCTATGGCAATGAACAAATACAAGTACACAGATCAGGTGGATCTGAAAGAGACAGATGGGGCTGTGGGAGGGTGGCTAGAGCACGTGTGGACAGATGCGTGCAGTGACAGCGTGTGTCAGGGCAGGCAGACTCAGAGTTGACGACTGACTGTCAAACTCAGGATTTATGCAGTTGAGTCTGGAAAGTCCCTGTCTGCCTCCTGGCACTCCTATCCGCCTCTCTCACTCCTCTCTTTCTCTTTAAGACACTGGTGTGAACAGGTGGTGGCCAGTTTCTTCAGCATTCCTGCCTTCTTCTGTCTCTCAGGGCACTAAATTGCAGGAAATCTGAAGGCCATTAAAAGTTTTTAAAAGGGGGGAATTGAAAGTTTTCACACTACAGGTACGATTGCCAGATAAGGATCATGGCAAAAAGCTTCTCTGCAAGTTACATAACTGCTGATGTACCACTGACAAGAATATATCAAATGGTGCTTTACAATGCTGCAGAGAGTTGAATATGGCTAATATAGGGTGTTAAATATAGGATATATTTTTGTAATCAAAAGAAAAAAACATTGAAGTGGAAGAGGGGGAAAAAATCTGTGCTGCAAGGGTTACAAATTCATCATCATCATAAATTCTGTTGTGTATAGTGAGCATTTTAATTAGAAAAAAATTTACCAGCTGATTTGATCATGCAACCAACTTAAAAATATCCTCAATTGCTACAAGCTATTGTTGCTATTGGGCTCTAGAGTAGCTCTACGTGACTGTCTATGGGCTTTGCAGTTCTTCAGGTAGTCTAGTTTGAGCACTACACCAACCTAGATTGTTGGCCACTGTCCAATCATACAGCTTTAGACAAGATTTCTTGGTTCTCGTTTTGCTCCCACATTCAGTTAGGGTTAAACACCTGGAGTTGGCCTTGGACGGCTTTGTTGTCAACAGGAGGGTTTGTAACTGCTGGAATAGAGCCAGGAGGTCCCAGTTCCAATTTGTCTTTCTGTGAAATGGTGACAAGAGGTAATTTGATGCCAGAGATGCTGGCATCGAATAAGCTGGTATCGGACTATCGGCATTCAGAGGTATTTGCATATGCCATTCCTTTAGCATTGGATAAGAGTACTGTATGTGTACGTGCACTCGTGAAAACGAAGAAGCACTCTGCTCTCCCTTTCCCTGAATATCCTGATCTGCCCTGCAGACATTAACCACAGACACTCTTCCCTCGCAAACATAAGCATGTGTGCAAACATGGCAACAGGTCTTACCACGGTCATGTCTGCAGGGCTTTGTGGAGCAATCATGACACACTACAGCAAGAATACACAGGTCAAAACCATTTTGTCATAAGTGACAAATTTTTGACAATGATTCTGGGGCTGTAGCACTACATCTACAATACTACCAGCTACAGAAAATGAATGGACTGCAGGGAAGAAATAATAACTAGTGCAGTCCAGGGTCATGAGTAGTAGTAGTGCTAAATTTACCCTAAGGTCAGACTGTGTAATGATCAGAGAAATTTAAATGAATAAATAAATGTAGAAAAGGAGCTACATGTCAGATGCTACAGGCCTCACCGATTTAAATGTTAAAGTTGATGACAGTAAAACTGTAAAATGACTTAACAAGTACGGGTTGTTTGGAAGGGCTGCCAGGAGGAGCCTCTTCTCAAAAAGCAACATGGCACGACGGTGGAGGGGTGATGATCAGCCTCAGGACCTGCAGACCTTGTGGTCATTGAGCTGGCCAGGGACTCCTCTGTGTACCAAAGTACTGTAGACTCAGATGTGAGGCCATCTGTCTCGGGTCATGCAACAGCCATCCGAGATCAAAGTCCACACGTCATCCCAACTGGAATGCCGTGGTGGGACCTTAAGAGAGCGAACGCCCGCAAAGCTCAATGAACTGAAGCAACGTCGAGGATATGATTGGGCCAAAATTCCTGCACGATTTGAACGACTGATAAAGTCATACAGAAAATGATGACTTCATGTTATTCCTGCTTTTAAGTTTTACTAGCTACTAGAATATGGGGTTCCACAGGACTGCTCACTACCCTGCAAACCACCTCTTTCTAACTGTAATGACATGTTTTAATCAAATAACACCAAAGCAGGGCTGTTCTAACCAACTGTGACAGCCCCGTGTACACAAGACCATTTTCAGTGGAAACTGTGTCATTTTGCCATTTTCTTCTTCGAAAAGTAACGCATTGAGATCGAAATGATTCAGAAATTACACGCAATTATAAAACGGAATTTTGTAACTTTACATTTTATTTTACTGTGATACAACAAATCAGTGGCTTAGTTGAGGAGTTGGGTTTTGCACATTGTGTTCAGACAAAAAACCTTGTCATTTAAACTGCATCTAAATTACAATTTTATTGTGGTCCAGTGATCACTCAAATGCTCAAAAGCAGTCAAAGCACACGTGTATATTTGCTATATAGATACTTGTGTTTACACTTATTCCTTAGGCCAAGTGAGACAGTTGATAACCACAGAATGACAACAATATCCTAAATAACAGATAACACGTCTCTTCCCTCCCTCCATGTTACTCCTCACACTTTTATCAGCTGACCAGGAACAGATAACTTCAAAGTGAGCATTCAGAAGAGAGGTGATGAAGGACCTCCCACATCTGAGACCCCCTGTCAGGACCATACTGATCCTCTTTACACCTCCATCCTCGATCATTTCCCACTCCTGTGCCTCCACCACCCGCCTCCACTGGTCAAGCTGCTGCTGGGGCTGCTCCATTTGGCTGCATCCAGCATCTTCTCTGATTAGAGAAGGTGACGGGAAGTAAGATTTGACAAACTGGCACATTCTTTCGCAACTACTCTCCCTTTTCTCCATTCATCTCACCCCTCCTTTACTCCTCTCACAGACCCCACTTGAATATGGCAGCCCCCCCCCCCACCACCACACCTCCAGCACTCACATGATGAATGCAATCCTTGTGAACAGAGGAAGACACATATGCACACTTACTTCTGCCCTGGTGGTGCTTGCATGATGCTGAAAAAGTGAAGTTTTTTTTTTTTCTTGGGGGGGGTGGGGGGTGGGGGGGGAGGGTTTTAGCTCCTGCACCCGTCCCCCTGCAGGTGCTACCTCTTGGTTTTACACACACACACACGCACACTTTCAAATGCATTCGCCACCATAACAAAACATTGCCATAAATACACTCCACAGCTGACCACCATAACGTATGCCAACACACTCTGGCTGCCGCGGTAGCTGTCACAGAGCCATGTGACCAAAATGGAGTCCAATTTCTGATTCAACATCATGGCTAATTTAAACAACCTTCCCCCTCTCTCACTCTGCTTCCACTACGCTCCCGCCCCACCTCAAACCCCAGTCGCTCCATCCTGGCCCACCCAGGACCCCCTGGATAGAAGCAGCACAACAGCTGTGTGTGTGTGTGTGTGTGTGTGTGTGTGTGCGCGCGCGCGTGTGCGCGTGTGCGCGCGTGTGTGTGTGTGTGTGACCCAGGTTATGGCCAGGCATTACATGGTGCCCACTGGTTATAAATACCTTCTCGTCTGTCTTGCAGACTCACTCGAGGTGTCACTTAGAGGTTTTTATGAGCTGTGTGCTGTCCTGGTTGCAAGAATCTCAGGTTATTTTATTGGCACTTGAGCTGAGCACTAATGCATGATGGAGGAGATTCATCAGAGGAAGGCTGGAAACAATTAGCATGTTTACAGACACCTGGGTTACAAGTAACAGGGTTATTACAGACTTCTCTAAACACAGTTTCTCCTGAAAGAAGTCACTTTCTTGGCCACATACTGTGAATCAGTAATCAGGTCATTTTCATGAAAATAGACTCAACTCGAGGTCTAACTTGACTCTCATTACTGGAGCCTGAAACTATAATCACACATTCTTCTATTTGGAAAACTGTCCAGATAACATTTTAATATGTGAACATGTAACTGATTCAGACTTTAACTAAGCAAGGTTACCGTTTAATATTAATCAAGTTTGTTATTATGAAAAAACTGCGATTGCATAATCCAAAGGAAAAGTGCTGTTTTCCTCACATTGTAGCTATGCTTAGCTTTCTATCGGCAGCTGAATCCACCCAAATAACATTTAAAACACTACACAGCAAAAGAAGAAGAGTCCCTTTACTTAAGGAGGCAAAGAAGGGGAGGAGGGCATGATCTAAGCATAACAAGAGGTAAGCTCAGATAGGCACCTGTCTGATCCTGACCCAATAGGTTGATTTTAAGCATATGTGGTATTCAGCTAATTTCTAAACTGTTGTGCGTTTACTAAACTGCAATTCAGCACCAGTGCACTGGTTACTAGCAGGAGCACCAGCAACATGTGTAAAATAGTTTTGTTTACTTGTTGGCGAACTGTGGTCGAGTGAGCAGATACCAAAAATTGCAACAATGCGTCCCCTCTCGGCCTCTCTCTCACTTACTGTCATTTTCCTGCAGCACGTTTTTTTCTTTAACTTTTTTTTTACTTGACGGTTGCATAATGCATCGTTGTCAACTCAGTGGATGTGTGTTTACTTCACCTCTCTCAAAAAAGGAGGAGGAGACTCCTACAAAGTCAGAAATTCAATCATGTGCTTGTTTCTTCCATCAAGATGGCATCCTCCATGCATGGAAACAGAGGCAGAGATGGGGATCGTGTCTCATCACTGAAACCTGCAGGGCCTGCTGAACCTAAGAACACAGTGAGGGATGGGGGAACGAAACTTCACCAGTCACAATGGTGCGTGTTTGCAACCGTGTGTTTCTGTGTGTGTCTGTCTCTATTTCTAAGGTGATGTCAGGCCTCCAAATATCAGGACACTCCTCAAAGATGGTGTGATGTAGGAGTGGCCAGCTTCTCCCAACCCCGTCACACCAACAGCTTTCTTCTGGAACGTATTAAAGACATTAGCACTTTCTTATCTCTACGCCTTCCTCCATGTCTTTCATCACCCCACCCCTCCCCCCGTTTCCATCTCTTTCCTCCCACATGAGACCTGCTCGTTTTGGTTCTTTGACTCTGTACCTGGGCATTCTTCAAATACTATGAAAGGTGCTACAGAAAAAGGAAACCGGACAGAGGTAGACACACAAAAAGGGGAAAATCACACTACACTGCTACATTGTTAGTAGAGTCTGTTGTTAAACTATTACTTGTATTAAGAAAGATCTGGCTCATATTCAAATATATAAATCAGTAAAAACACGAGTGAGCCAAGTCCACTGTGTTCTGTTTGAACACAGTTCAGTTAAAAGAAGAAAAGACAATCAATCAAAACCCTGACACCGAGTCCACACACACGCACATACGGAGGTATGGAGAATTATAATCACACGTTACCCCGAACAAGACTGTGTTTGTGCTGTTTGTGGAACGTGCAACAGACTTGTGGATATTACAGGAATGCTTGAACTAGACTAAAAGGAAGAAAACACTTGTGAACACACACACACACACACCGCTGCTTGTGCACATTTATACCACTCATCCATCTTGAGATGATGGCACTTGAGGCCGTCCTTATTGGGAAGAGGTCTCATGCTGCGCTTAATGAGAGTACGCGGTGCAGAGCCTGAGCCGTGATGGGAATTTAATCTCTGCCATCTATCTCTATTAAAATGGCTCCAAATAGCCGATGAGCTTTACACTGGTCTGACAGAAGTACAATGATGTTGACTCCAAAATTACAATGGATGGACACTTTTGAGGTAATGAGCATGACCAATGAGGTGAGCGTTTAAGTGTGAGTGGCCACAACTTAGTGCAAGTGGTGGCCACCCAGATGGATGATCACTAAATTTTGGCAGATTTTCCTGAAATGCCTTCATCGTTGCATTTAGCTTCTTCTACAGTGCAATCAAAGAGACCAATATAAGAGGAGAAGAAAAGAAGAACAGGGTGGAAGCTTGATTTTTTTAAGGCTAAACCCTCAACTTGGTGAGGTCCCACTACTTGGAGAGGCCTAAAAAAGTACCAGTGGAGCCTTTGGGGGTGTGATGCTCTTAAGGTCACAGCATTATTCATTTTGCAGGCCAACAGTGACATCACCACAACCCCGTCAACACGTATACTGACGTTTGTCGCATGCTGGAGTATCCTCCAGTCTTTTCCAAGTACATGCAGCACCTCCCCTCTGTATAATCTGGGGATCTCTGAGGCCCTGTACTGATATAGTGCATAATTGAAAGAGTGCCAAAGGCACCAACCATTTCAGACATTCTGGCCACACCAAGGTGAACAACCAGCAGAAAGGATATCACTTTTGGCATGCGCTGCCATTCGTGAGAGACAATGGTGAGCAAAAGCAGGTCATTAATGTCTATTAATGATGTTTGGGCTCTATGATGGGCCTTCAGGACATACTGTTTCTTTAGCTGAACAGATGCTAAACAGGGGGGGCTATGAAACTGTGTGACATCTGACCCACAGATTTGGATGAGCACACCTGCTACAATGTGTGTTCAACCAATCTCCTGGATATTAAGTTGCTGTTCCATAAAGGAATGTGTCTATATTTAATACTTTTTATTACTATTTGCACAGTTGTAAAGCTGGTGGTGTTTAAAGTGGGCTGGAGTCACAGTTTAGTTACTGTCTATTTATTAAGTAGAGTCCTTACAACACATTAGCAATGGTGCCAAAATGTTAAACATAACAAATCTTAAACACGTCAACATATCATCAGAAAAATTTGATTATTCACAGTTTCACAGACCCACGTGGACACAAAAATGTAGACAAACACGACACACTCACGTATACACACAAACTGAAAGGTTAGCAGAAGACAATTGCCTGGGTTCAAGTCCAGCCCAGCTCCAACTGCCTCGCTCACCAGGGTGGGAACAGTGGAGCAGGGGTCGGCATGCCGGGTCGGATCATTGCGGAGTGGCCTGTCTTTGAAGGAGGCCTGTGGCAGGGAAGGGTTTTCGGGAAGGGGAAGTGCTCTGCTGGAAGTTTTAGATATCAATGGAAAGGCTTATTCTGCTACAGCAGAATGGCTTTCCTTTTTCTTTCCGTCGTGGCGGGATAAGAATTGGAAGATAATGTCAAAGAAACATGTGACAGGAATATTTCCAGGAAAGAAAAGCTAAACAATACAATACAATCCCTAAGGGGGAAGAAGCTTGTGGAACACATTGTTTGAAACCAAGTTATTAAAAAAGCTTGCACCGACTTAAAACTTTAGTAAAGTGGACTGTGCGACTAAAACAGTGTTGTGCTGATGTGAAAAGAAGACAGAGGCTGACGAACAAATCAGCCCACAGGAGCACATGTAGGAACAAAGGCTCCTGACCCAAACTATCCCACGATCCACCAGCAACCTGGCTAAACCACAAGCGCAACCTCTGGCTACCCAGATGTTTGCTCGAGAAAATAATCATACTCGCACAAAGTCCAGCTCCAGGGGGGAGCTTCAGGATTACAAGTTAAGACTGAAGGGTAATCTCTTAAAAGGTTCAGATATGTTAAGTAAATATGGCATTTATTGATTATAGTAGGTGATATTCGTATCGTTTTCACACCAGCACATGAAGTGTTGATACACAGGTGAGTACATCAGTTATTGGTTTTAAATACAGGACCAGCCACTGCGTCCAAACCTTTTTCCTAAAAAATTAACCTTTGAACTCTTCAGTTTAATTATGATCTTGACTTTCTTCCTGTCCAGGAAACCAGCCATAAACCAAGAACACGTCACTGTCATACCTCAGTCAGTCAACCCAAGCAAAGCACATGAATGAATGAACTCGTTTCGTCAGTGACTGCACACGTCAACTGTTTGAATGCATTGATCTGTATTCTAACGACTGCAGATAGTTTCTACATGCATGCAGGTTCCTGCATGCATGTAGAAACTATAAAAAACCATCAACTTCAGTGAGACTGTCATTAGCGGAGAAGAGCGGCTGCCAGGGCTGAATTGGCGGAGCACCAGGAGTGTCATTGTGGTATGTTGTTGTTTGCTTACAAGTGTCACCGCACTAAGAGATTGTCACAGACACAAAAGAAGCTCTCATTTCTCCGTGTGCGCGTCTGTTGATACTTGCTGTCGGATTGAGAGATGACAGCTATGTGATGGGCATGTCTCAGCAGAATTTCTCAGTTAAGGCGCCAATTGCTTTCCTCGGAGGAATGAGCACAAATAATTTGGCCTAAAATACGAGCTCGGAATTATCAGCCTTTTGTTGTGACTGCGTTTCTTTCATGCAAGTCAGTCATACCAAGATATTTAAATCTCATCGTTGGTGTCTGCCTACTCCGAGGAGGTTTGCTGCCCCTTGGTTGGTTTCCAAAATGCAATGACAAAAACCTTTTGATAACTAATGAAAACACACCAGCTCAGCTTATGCCCTGTTTTCGCTCTATCTCAAACAGACAGGAAGCCAACTCTGGGTTCTGAATATGTGAATATGCAGATGAAGTGTAAGGTATCACTGCAGAGGAAGAGATTTCATATGCAAGGCTTTGAATGGGTCTCTGTGAGCCCAACTCAGTATCCGCTCCCACGCGCTAAATGGGTAAGGCAACCCGGGATGGACAGGTTGTGGTCAGCCGTACCAGGAAAACGGACGTCTGAGAGCTGGGAACTTTGTTGCTTTGGCTGCCGTAGCACAGGAGTGGAGTAGAGGCGAGGACAGAGAAGTCGTAAAAATATAAAGAAAATAGACACCAGATATCAGTGCGGACTCGTGTCTGAATAAACCAGTAGTTTGAGGGTTGTGCACCAAATCATGCAGGGCTAGTTAATTTATGTATATTTATTAGTGCAGCTCAATGAGCAATTGTTATATGTAACAAACAATTGCTTTATTAGAGAAAACAAATATGATGGTTCCACACTGTAGCAGCACATCATGTAAATATGCAAATCAAAAATAAACAGCATCTTAGTTTGTGAAAATTTTGATCTGCGGAATTCTTCACTGAAACAAATCTAGCTCATGTTACCCGCTCACTGTATCCCACATGGCTCCTGTAGCCAGAATACCGGCTCCTTCCCCTGTTCTCAAAGCCCTGCCGATATGTGTAACAGTTCAGTTGGTTCTAAATGATTTTGTTCAGTATTGTAGCTAAAAAATAAATTTTTAAAAAAGTAGTGGACATGTTTGTGGAGTTCAGCTTCCATTGTTTGAAGCACATGATAAAGCTCAACACAGCAGAATAATCCCAACTAATTAAGTAATTGCAAACACTTCAAAAAAAAAAGTGGGAAAAATACAGTTTATCTTTAGTTGGAATTAAACTGCAAAAAGTGTTACAAGAATTCTCTTATTATTATTATCATCATCATTAGCATTAGTGGATCGCTGTAATAACCTTAAGCTGACTGCCTGTAGCGAAGTTTAACAATTGATCATAATGTGTCCCAGAAAGCAGCGCCTCTGTAAACATCTTTGAAAACACAATCAAAGGCCCCAAATTGCTTTTCAAACTGAGCTGCTCTGTTTTTGTTGTTGTGGGGTTTTTTTACTGTGCCGATCCTTTCACACACTGCCTACATAACTTCATAGTCGTCAAATCTTTTCAAAGTGTATCTACGTAGAGAGCAATGGCACAATCAGTGTCACAGCACTGATACATGTTGAGAATAAAAAAAGACTTTAGCACTAAGTGCTTTTTGAATTAAAACAACTACAGTAACAACCCGATATGATCCGTAAGGCTGTAAAAATAAGGAACAGTAGCGTTGAGACTTTACATGTGGTTATGACGGATCATATTTTCTTACTTAACCCACAAGTCAAAGTCGGTAAATGAGAGAAGAACCAAGTCTTACAACAGGGCTGTAACACTATAGTTACGCGTAAAGTGTGTGTGTGGGTGTGTGTGTGGAGAGAGGTGCTGACTGACACTGTGGTAATGCTTCCATTTCTCTTAAACCTGAGCAGGGTCTACACACCCTGAATGAAGACATGTCACTGAGCAGCGAAGAAAGAGAGAAACATCTGGCTCTGAGATGCTGTCTCGCTCTCTCAGAGCTCCGCTGGCAGAAGGATACAAGTTTAGACACAATCCAGAGAAACAAAAGAGGGCTGAGCGGACGCCAAAACTGTTCAAGACCAGCAGGCATCACCAGCTTTTGTGTCTTTATTATGCAAGCAAAAAGAGTAGCTTTGCAATTCACAGAGAAAAAGCTAAACTATTGCAAAGCAAACCCAGCAACACTGAAAAGAAAAAGGCTCCATCGCAGTGAAAGCTTATGCAGTTGGTAAACCTGAAAGGGAGTCAAACAAAACTAAAAACGTGTACTGTATATTTACCGGAGATTGTCATGCTTATTTCAGCAGTTTTTCATAATATCATCATGACGTTTGCTAAAAAAAAAAAAAAAAAAAAAAAAAATTTTTTTTATTTTTT
>VOQJ01020654.1:0-13230 GCA_015052665.1 Apistogramma diplotaenia | reverse complement strand
GGGGCCACCCCCCCCCCCTAAATCCCCACACCGGGATTTTTTTTTTTTTTTCCCCCCCCCCCCCCCTTCCCCCCAAAATGTGCGACCTACTTGCCACTGGGACACAAACTTCAGCGCCAGAGCAGTAAATTTAGGTCAGAGTAATGAGTAATATCACAAACTAACCACCTCCGATCACCAGCTTTAATTCACTTTTTATATTATAAATGTGTAACTATGCAGACTTGTGAGTAACGTCAAACTGTTATTACTGCAGCACCTTTGGATATAGACACACTTTGCAAATCAATGCTCTACCCCAAAGATTAGCTGGAGCTAACCGTTAAAAGTCATGCAGGTTATTCTATAATGGATGTGGATGTGGCTCCCTTCGTAATACTCCATCATTCATGGCCTTATATACAAGGTCCTGAATAATCCAGCACCGCCTTATCTTTAAGACCTCACTGTATCACCCCAGTAGAGCACTTTGCTCTCAGACTGCTGGCTTACTTGTGGTTGCTAGGATACTTAAGAGTAGAATGGGAGGCAGAGCCTTCAGCTTTCAGGCCCCTCTTCTGTGGAACCAGCTCCCAGCTGTAACAGACCTACCAGGAAACCACTGTCTGATAACTTGGCCTCATTGCCAGTTTATCTGCATGCAGTGGGATTAGTCATAACTAAACTTGGGATTTAATGATACAAAAATGTGGACATCTCAAGTCTATTCAATTTGTACAGCGTGTACAGTTATATCATCAAAGCACTGCTTTTTAGTCTCACACCCACTGTGACTGTGTTTGTCAAGTATTTGCAAGTGTCACAGAACATTATCGATGGACCTGAAAACAAAAAAAATGGTTCATGACTTACGCCACTTTCTGCTTATGAATTGTGAGCAGCTACTTGCGATGCCTGAATATCGTGTGCTCTCTGAGAATAAAGGCCTGCTTGTTTAGTTGACAGGAACAAGGTAAGAGAGGCCCAGCCCTTCATTAAGGTATGAAAGCCTTGATTTAAAGCTTCAATTAAAAACACACATGCAAAGACGGCATGGTTCACACAACACAGGTACAGATAAGCTTAAAAAAAATCATGCTGCACAATGAGCCTCAGTACATCAACAAAAGAGGAAAACAATTAGACTGGTCGAGATTAGGATCTAATGTCATAAGTTACCCACTTCTCATATCTGCCCTAAATTCAAACTCCGCCTCTCCTCTTCTTGTTTTTGTTCCATCCACAATCTGAGCCAAACAAGTGAGATCATAGCTCATTACAGCAAGGCTTTGCAAACACACTGCAACCCTCAGATTACCCAACAGACACATATTTGTACACAGGGACCACAGAGAACACCCAAATACATTCATAGACAAAATAATAAAAGGAATGGTGCCTTTTAGAACAATTACAGATTATGACACTCTTAAAAAAGGAATTTTCGCCGGTTTTTTTTTCTTTCCACGAAGGCCTGTCTTTTATCCCTAGTGGAACTTGAAACAACAGCTTCTGTGCAGTTCGCAACCGAGACTGCAACTTCAGACCACGCTGGGAAGAGAAACTCCAAACAAACGGCAGAATTACACAAACACGCCATTAGCAGAGGAAGTGCGCGTTGGTGTGCGTGTGCTGTATCTATGAGGGTGTGATCGTGCGGCACAGAGTGGGCAGCAGGAGTTGGGACTTGTGTTCACAGATTAGCAACAATGTTTACTGTGAGTAATGAGCTTATGCCACTTATGGAAGGATTGAGTGAAGCTGCACCTTCTCACTGTGTGTCACGGCCAGTGTGGGTGTTTAGGGATACAGTGTAATTAAGAGGCTGCACTGATGACAGAAAGAGATATTAAGACTAATTTTCATAATGAAATAATAACAAAGTAGCTGCTTTCTGACAGCCGCTTTTGAAACAAACATGCTGAAGCAGAGAGTTTTCCTTTACTAAGCCTCACTGCTTCGAGTCAGTGAGTCTGCTCACTGAAATCCCTTTGTACACACACCATAATACTACCACTGTGTATGCACACTAGAGAAAAATACCAATAAAACCAAATCTCTCTGTCAACTGAGCTGCGCGTCTCTTTGTGTAAACTCCAGCTGCTACAATAGATTCACACAGGTGCTTTCTAACGGACACTGTGAAACACTGCAGCAATACAAACATCACATGTGACTGAAGTCGACTTTATCTGCAACATAAACTAGAAATGTCTATTTTTAGGTGCAGAGCCTTGTTGCACCTGGAGCATGAAAACCCCAAATGAAGCCACAAAGTCAATACTCAAACCAAATCCTGACAAAGCACAGCAGGGATGCAAAAACATAAGCTCATTATAATGACAACTAATGCAGCATCATTACAACTTTTTGACATTTATTCAAATTGCAACCAAATAAGCTGCTTCAAGGAGTAGAAAATGTGTTTTTTTAATAAAAAAAAAAACCCAAAAAAACCCCGAAAGAACAAAACAGTTTTTGTTGCATCAGTTGCAAGTGTTGCACATCATAGTGTTGTCAGCTCTACATTTGATTTAATAAACAAAAAATCTTTAGAGTTTACTCATTAATGCAAAGTGCACACAACAGCGATCCAAATAAAGCTGCTCAAGATTATATGCATGTCATTTAAAAGTGATACAGTGGCTCCCAAACTTTCCAAAAGCCCCTCCAACAACGCACCCACATGAACACACTCTCAGACGCATCCTTTGCTTTGAATCTCTTGCAGAAATACAACATCAGTGTGTCACTTTACTGAAAAAGAATTCATACAGAACAACCTGTTGGGCTCTGCGGTCAAAGGGCGGTATTTAGAGACAAACAACAGTGGTCAGTCTTCACACCATCGCAAAGCCAAAAGGGAGACACACTTTATAGTCCATTTTATTTTACTGCAGCTGTTTTGTGTAGATTCATTGTTTGCTTTGGCCATCCTTTCACAAAGCAGTCTTACCATCATCGTAGACCCGTGGCCTTTTTTATTTCACTTCAAACTTACCCCATCAGTGCCACCTCCCCTCCACCTATAGGGCAGGGGTATCAGACACATACAGGGACATTTTTTACAGTATCAGAAGAAAAAGCATTGACAGCCGGAGCTTTTCAAGCCCAACAAAATCAGGCGATTGTGATTTCTTTTCAGTTCTCAGTGCAAATGTGTTTATGTTTAAGAGAAGGAGCATCCTCTGTGAGGCTACTGTAGTTAACAGCTAGCTGGCTGCATTGTTGTTTTTTTCTTTAGTTGAACTAATTGTTCACTAATCAGTTAAACATTATTCAGAAAAATACTTTTCAGGCACTCTAGACAGAGCAGAGAGACAAAGCCTCAAACCCAGCCTTTCTATATGAGCACACTGTATTAAGCTATTTATAGCTGTAATAAGAAGTTACATACAACAAAATCTAAGCCTCTAATAGCAGGTTGGGTCTAATTATCAGAGGGGGAAAAAATAGCGATAAATCCTCACAAAAACAGATTACCTGGAATTAGCTGAGGACTCTCCTCAGCTAAGACTTCTTTGTTCACTGATACAAACAAGCAGCACAGCTTCAGATAAATCATTACAGAGCATCCAGTACGGAGCTATGAAGCTGATCATTACTGCCAAATGTGTCCCTGGAGGACATAGCAACAGCAACGGGAAGATTGATGAGTTTAATAAATATTTAGTGTAATCCCTGGTTACAGTCTTTTTTCTTCGGACGTCTTCTCTTACCAGGTACAGCAAACTAATTAAACAAACGATCCCTGCTTTCTGTGTTCATTGTGGTAAGTATCATAACAACAAACATGCTATGGGCCATTGTCAATCAGTCATCAAAGAAGTAAAAAAATGAGAGGAAGAATGTTAAAGGGGGAGATCCAGGCACGATGGAGGGAAACAGTGTTACAGCTTTCATCCAGCAGTTATGTAAAATGCCATCGCTCCGCTGTCAACATTGTATCTGGTTTGATCCCTTTCCTGTCTTTTGTTTTTCTTACTTGATTTATTGGTCTATTTTTTTAAATCATCTGAATGAAAATCAGCAAAATCCAGAGAAGTCTAAACTTGTCATTGACTCTGCTTCCCAGCAAAAGGCCCGGAAATGAACACCCTTAACCTGCAGAGGGCGTCGCTCTATGATGGCCTGAACAAAGTGCTTCTTTCCTTAAAACAGTTCTTTAAAAAAAATAAACTCTTTGTTTGAATTGCAGCTTCTTGATAGTGTGGATATAAAGCCCATATTCAATGTTGCTTAATTTCTCTCTCCTGCTCAATCACGTTAAAATGGCTACAGCATTGGAGGGCCATTAGAGGCCATTTTTACTTTCAACAATCCATCGACTCATTCTTCATTACAGCAATCTGAAATTATTTTTATGAACGAGAGATTTTGTTAAACATATTTATTATGACAAACAAATTATAATAAAGGTTCTTATTGAAATTAATCAATCCATGTTCGATCGATCAACTGCTCAGTTATTATAGAAATTGGCAGTAAAATACCAAAAACCTATTTCAGTAGGTTATTTTGTCTCATATTAGGTTTCATTTTTGACTAATAAATTGCCTGTATGATTATATAATACTGGACAAACTGGGTATGTTTAGTTTTATTCTATGTTCTGTAACTGAATCACTTTCATTTAATCAAAAAATAAACTGCATTTCTGATTTTAAATTTCAGAGGACTTAAATCCCCATTTTTATAATTTTTTTTAAGTTGACCTCATCAAAGAATTATCAGAAATGTTGTAGATTAATGTTCATCTTAGAAAATAAATTTTTTATTAGAAAAAATATTTTATCATTGATTAAATAAATTAATTGATCATGTGTTGGTTTTTTTTACCATTATGTTGTTTCTTTATGATTTTTGTTAGATAAATGTATATTGTTTAAAAAGTGTAATCTGAAAAATTACTTTTGAGCTTACGTTTGATGGGGCTGCATGCTACAGAAGCCCATCAGTGCACACCTCAATCCTGCCAACCTGTTACAACCCCGACTCAAACTATCAGGGGAATCATCCACGGCGGCTCACTACTGCCATCTATAAATCACAAGAGAAACTACATCTGCAGTTTATTTTGGCTCCTGTATGTCACATGAACTGCACAGTTGACGTGAAATATCTGGGGCTTGATTTAAGATACAGACTTAGATGCAATCATATTTAGCTTTACGATACTATTTATTGACTGTGTGTATTTACTTTACTTCTTAACTAACCTCAAATAGCTGCCCCCTCCCTCCCCGCTTTCCTGCTCCCTCCTTCGTCCTATCTTTCCCAAAATGCATGTTTCCATGTGCTACAACTGTGCTGGAAAAAAGAAAAAAAAAAAGACCTGAGTCATGAGTGGAGCAACAAATCTGACCCACAAGGAACAACCACAAAACATTCCCTGACTCCGAACAAGGAAAGTGCAGACTTGTTTCTCTTGGCACAGGAGCATCTATTCTTAAGCTAAAGTTCACTTTTCAAACCCATCCAGGCCAGGCGGGCTGCCGTGCATGAAGGCCTAACCTTTCAAAACAGGGATCGGCCCATTCAGGCAGCTATGCTGGCCGCTGACTGCCAGGCCACCAACGCAACACGGTCCTGCGTTTCCTCATTCAACAGGTGGTACGCATGAGAAAATGTGGGCACAGAGATTACACTCTATCTAAATTTGGACAAAAACCACCAGCATTCTGATCCTGAAAAGCCATTTTAAAACAATGGAAAGCATGGCACCTTAAATACTCGCAAACCGCACACATGCAGCTAATGAGTCCTTTGAGACAGAAAACACACACTTCAGTAGGGAATGCGCTAATGTGGTTCCAGGCGAGCCTTGATCCCAGTGAGATACACACACACACACACACACACCACTACAAACGTGCCACTGAGGACTGATTGGACGGTGTTAATGTAAACACCAATCAGAGAGTGAGTAAACCTTGCCAGCGGGCTATTATGAAGGCAAGACCGCTCATCATTCACAGACGGGTTTACGAAATGATGGTCGCTATCCTGTGAGTGTTTTCTCCTAAACTTTTTACATTACGCAGATGCAGAATGCATGTTTCACCAAACAGTTTTATATTAAACCTAAAAACAAGCAATGCATTCCTCTATGCAACCTAGATGATTTTAAACTTGACTTTACGGGTTTCTTTAATTCCTCTTATGTTAAAATAGTCGACGCTCATATTAAAGATGGCAAAAGTTTCAGAGAGTTGGGTCAGCATATGTAGATGTGCAATGTACAAGAGCCAAGAGCTCAGGCTTTCAGACTGCATTAAAAACGCTCTGTAAGCAAACAAGCCCCACCCACCTGCCTTAAAAACTCGAGGGGCAGCCAATCAGAAAAAAGGCTGGTTAATAGGCAGTGATGCCCTTAAAAGGAGCTAAAACTGCTTTGTTTCAGTCCAAAGACAAACTGAGGAGCTGCACCGATACAAATAAGGATTGTTTTGAACGGTGAATTATGCAAAGCTATTTTCGTTGCTTCCCAGTATTAAAATATAGCCTGGGAATTATCATAATAGGTGCCCTTAAAATATATATATTTTGCCTTAGAAGCAGTGAAATATGAAAGTCATGTTTCTCCAAAATGCCGGGTTTTCATAATCAATGTAAACAACTTATTTGACAGTTTTGCAACACTACAGCGTTGAGGTTAGTAAATGAGATTAGCTACTGAGTAATAACAAGGTTAAGAACAATAAGTAGAAGATGATCTCCTTAAGATTAACAGCCCAGGAAGTAGCATTTATATTGCATATAATAAGTTTAACTTTGCGTGAGGATACTGTCTTGTTTATAAGCAGTTTATTCGCCAGAAAGAGCAGCAAAGTTTTGGAAAATGTCGTTGCAGTCCAGTGAAAAATATGTTTCTCAACAAGATTAACCTCTAATGAATTTTAAACCTCATGGCAATGCATTGTTGACAATCGAATAGGTTTTTAAAGAGAGTTTTATTATCCTCAGATGAATCATTTCAACCCCAAAAGGAGCATGATTGCTTCAGTTCATCTAAAAAACTAAACTCACCAAATTTGGAAACGAAGGGCTTTCGCTGCAAAGCTAGCTCTGGCTTTTTTGGAGCAAAATTGGCACGTACTGAGGATAAAATAGATCCTCAACAGTAAAGCGGGCCAATAATGCAGGAAATTGTAGGTCCAAACACTATAACATCCGCTACCCACAAATGCTGCTGGATGATACACAAGGAGTCAAAAGAACCACATCACATTACTTACAAGTTAAACAAATTGCATAACAAGCCCACAGACTGGAGTAAGCAGTGGTATTACTGCCTGAGAGTAAACTGCTGGCAGGCTGCACAATAGCCACTTTAGGCCTATAAACGCATCAACACACCGAACAAACAGTGCAGAGCTTTGTGGGGAAACAGGCGTGTTAAATCCTGTGTGCGTCTCTGGTGTGGGAGCCTCTGCAAACCCGGATGGGGGAGAGACCAAAGGCTAAAAGGGAGATAGAGTGAGCTGTAAGCAGATAATGGGATGATGGCAATTCTTTCTGAGGAGGAATTCAGATATGGATAATAAAGGATATACAACAAGGAAGCTTGTCTCCAGAGTGCAATCTGCACTTCTGTCTTCAAAAGCCATCAAAAACAAAGTAGTGGAAACCTTCTGCTGCTTCACTTTACACGCTCTCTCAATTCCAAAAACTCTTTCCATCTTCTCTTCATCCCCCATTCTTCCCGTCATGTCATTTTCCCCTGTCATGAGCGAGGTGTGTTAATAATTCAGCCCGTCTCCCTGTGCGTCTGCTGTGACAGCTGCAGGTGGGAAAACTCGCACAGAGAGCAACGTTAAGGGGTTTTGTTCATGCCCTTCCTGTGAAGCGCTTCAGTGGGAGAACACAATGGGATCATATTGAACTCTCAGATGCAGAACAGATTAGTGTGAGCACTTCCCTATTTACATTTGTTGTTAATGCATATTTCACAAGTGCAACTTTTCCAAATGATTCACTACTTATTGTTGCAAAGATGAATAATTCATCAACTGTGGCTATTGTGTTTTGTTTGTTTTTCATTGACCACTGTAGGTTTTTTAGCATTTTGCATTTTAAAGTTTATACAACAGGAAGCAAAACATCACGTTTTCCAGTTTGGTGCTCTTTGACCAGCCTAACCTCTTTCAGTCTTTGAAGCTCGGGAACTACGTGAACGACCACGCAAACATGCAGCCAAACAAGTTATGCTATTACAGTGAAAATGTGCTTTAGACATCGAGCTTTAAAATGGTCAACTGTAGAAGTTTGGTGCTGACAGGCTGATGTCCAACTTTACAACAACATCATCTAATTCGTCCATTTAAACTGTACTGAGGCTATAAAGTATTTATAATTAAAGGTTTCGATGCTTTCAGTGACAGGTATACTCTTAAGAACTGTTTGTTTCTTTTGTTTACGTACAGAAACCCGCCTGAGGTGTATCCCCTCTACAACTGTCAGCTGGGGCCCTTGCTATCCTTAATCTTGGCTGGATAATAATAAAAATAGAGTGATGAATGTTTCTTTTTCTGGTAGTCATCGAATTCAATATCATAGTTAGTCCTGTTTCAGGTTTCCGGACTCTCTCCAAAATTCTCCAAAAGTCGCCAAAGTGACCAGAAAAATTTTTTCTAAATTTGTCGCTAGTCGCTTGTTTAAAAAAATAGTCGCTGGGGGGGTCTGAATAGTCGCTAAGTAGCGTAGCAAGGAGCAAGGGGGTACACATGATGATTGACAGTGCCAAGACCCTCCTCCTGGCTCCGATTGGTTGTTTCTGATCGAGCAGTTTATTTCTGCAGTTAGTACTGGGAGCTGGTGATGAGAAATTCGACTCTTTTCAGAGAGACGGCTCTTTAAGCTCCCAAACGGCTCTTTATTCATTATCATTTATAGCTTCACATTTTAGCCTAAACAAGCAAAGCTAAATTGGTTGTGTGCAGTTCTGCCCCTTCTGTATATTTTCAGAAGTTCTATTTTTTATTCTAGAAAGTGTGACTTTCTGCTACTTGGCACTGAACAGGAGTGGCCCTCCAAACTCATTGTACATTCTGTACAATGACAAAGGCATTCTATTCTACTCTATTCTAGATATTTAGGCTGGATAGCTCTTTTTCTAGTGAAGGACTATAGCCACTCTCTCATGGACTCCTCAAACCCACTGGACTATTTCGTAGAAGAAAAAAACAAAGCAAAAAACATTTTTCCTTGGTAGAACATGCATCCTGCTCGCTTACTACAGTCTCCTTCAGTTAGATTTTTATTTTACTCTGTGACTTCGGCGTTTTAACGTGTCAGTCCTGAGGCGAGCCAGTTTGTTAAGGCTTCAACATGACAGTTCACAAACCAATGGGTGCTTTTGTGGTTGCCCTGGGTTTGTTGTTTTTTCCTTCTTTTATATACAGTCTATGCCAACTCTATAAATGAAACTTCTACACCCACAATATTAATATTTTTGCTGGCCGTGTTATCATTCAGATCTTAGACCCAAAAACCTGTATAGCTGCTCCCGAATCTGATTATTTTGTTACAAACCCTGTTTGCAAATATCCCAACTTCCAGAAGGAACTCAAGTATTCAGCTGCACCTGAGTGTAGCTATAGTAACCATCTCCAATTCCTTTTCAAATAGTGGAGTAGTCCACGAACTGTACTCTTCAAGGATCAAAGTAAAGTTTACAGATGTTACTTGGCCACACTCCATAACCATAGGATATATTACATGAGTTATTGCAGGGTGTGTAATAAACAATCGACCACAGGCCAGTAGAGAAAACACTGTTTTTACTCTTTGGGCACGTTTCCTGCAGGCCATGATAACATACTTGGAATATTACTTCAGGAAAGGAGCCCAAGCACAAAGATCAGACTGATCAGTTAGAGTCAAAGAAAATGCCTAAGGTCCCTTCTGCTTTGTTTGATCTTATGATATTGCAGCTGTCTGCCTCTGGCCCTCCAGTGCCGGTTGACTTTTCCCTGTGCACCTCCACCCCTGCAGGATAAGAAAATAGCCTTGACTCTGTTTTCACTGATGACTCTCTTCAGCGGAAACCAGCACCCACACAGCCCATCTTAAACCAATATGACAAATTAAGCTGCCTGAGTGAGTCTCATGACGGGAGAAGGGCTGGTGGGAAGGAAGAGAGAGACACTGCGCAGCCAGTGTGAGTGATCTTTTCCTCTGTGGCGGGGCAGACTGGAAACTGCTCCACACCAATACTGCCAGTAATCTTGCAGGCTCAGCTGTTGGGAGTGTGTAGCGTGTGGTCGAGGAGCTGTCAGAGCTGGGTTTATTGGTGTGGAAACAAATAAACAGAGCAGAGCTTCATTCAGGTACATGGATGAAAGTGTGTGTGTGTGTGGTACTAGGATGGTCTTCCACGTGGGAGGTGGGAGCACAGTTACAGCATCTAACCACAAAGGATGTGGACAGAAAAGTCATCATTTTCACTCATTCTTCTCTTCTCCTTTGTGTCAGTCATTCATTCATGCCTCACTTACTTTGAATAAATACTAGAACATCAGGAAACTGTTGTCCTGGCTAGTCAACACATTTTAAAATATTAAAATAAGAGTTGTCACAGAAACCTCATTTCCCTGTGGATTAGCATGTTTTACGTTATCGCTGCCTCTGAACTAGAAGCTGCAATCCGATAATAATGCTACTCGTTTAAGATGACCACTGACTAGCAGCTATTTACTGACCACGACCTTATAAAGGCAAGAATTTGCTTGTGAGCTTGTTTTTGGTGTTCTTCTGCCCACACGTAGGCAAGAGATAACTAAAGAAGCTTTAAGTACAAGTTTCATTATGACTTAAAATGAGACAATCGGTCTATTGGGCTATTTCAGTTTTCATAAGGAATTCAAAGACTACATTTGAAATATGTTCAAGAGTTGGTGGATTTCATTAAAGAACTACTATAATTGAAACACAATCTCCCACGCAATCACATGAGACACTGCTTACTGCCTGTTATCTAGGATCTGACTAAGCTCTTGGCCCACCAAAACTCTAACGATGAAAGAGGATCAGTCCTGCCTGGAGACTGTGTGTCAGATCCCAATGTGGAAAGGCAGAAGAGGCTGGGGGTGGAGGGGATCTCCTGGGATTACCGTGCAGCTCCGAGACAAAAGGGACATTGTGGCACAGACTGACCCATCCAAGAAAACATTACTTCCTGTCCCATCAGCTCCAGCATCCTCCGCAAATGAACAGCTCACTTCCCAGAACTCTGAGTCCTTTTTTAACATCATCTGCTGTTAACCATTTCCAGCAGCAGTCATCCTGACCGTATGCAGACGCAGTAACAGACACAGAACATTAACAGATTTTGAAACTGGCTGCCAAAAAACTACTGACAAAATCATGGAATTTTACTGTGTGATAAGTCATTTCATGGTAGTGAAAAATCCAAGGAGGTGGGAGGCTTGTTTGCCTGCCTGATGTAATCTAACATATATGGGACAATGATACATATTGATGTCTAGAGCTAATTATTCATACTACTAAAGCGGCAGATTTTTCTTTGATCTGAGAAAAAGATGTTGCTCCAAAACACTACTAATCCACATAAAAATGCCATCGGTCAAACAGCCCTTGTCTAGGATTAAGACATTTTTCTTAGACACTGGTGAGGACCAAAACAGTTGCTCATTACATTATTATTATACTATACACTTGTTATTTCCCTGCTTTAAATAACTTTCCTGAAAACTGGTAAAGAGCTGTCCTAATGTGCCATCCCAGGATTATGCTGCCTAATAAGGACTAATGTGAAAGAGAACTGCCCTGCTCAAAACCTTTCATAAAGCACCTGCACTATATTGTGTTACAAACCAATCAAACCAGACTAAAGTCAGAAGGTTAAAGCTGTCAGATTTTATTGTGATGGCACAAAATAGAATCCAAAATTACTCTGGAAAGAACTTTATTCATACTTATCTGGTCTTCAGTCATGGATTTAAGGATCACCATCATTCGGGTCTTGATAACAATGAATTTGCATTCCAGCAGCACTCTTGCACTCCAATTTCATTGTACAGCTGTATAATGACAATAAAGGCTATTCTATTCTATTCTATTCCATTAGTGTGTACCTACTGTGTACAGTCCTCACTGTGGTTCCCTTTGTTCACGATACTTTTGTGTAAATAAACAGCACTATGTACCGTTAACATCACAGCACCGCTGTAGTAGCTACTGCTTGCAAGCTGCAATATCAAAAACTGTTGTGTGCTAACGTTCTAAAGTAATGTAGAACGTGGGGCTTCGTAGAGCTGCTGTTTACAAAAATTGGGCTTGTTTCTGTCCCAGCTGGAGACATAAATTCCCTTTGGTTAAATCAAACAGTGCTACCCTTGTGACAAGGATGCAGCTGAAAGCAGCCTTTTCAAACACTGTAGTATGTTGGTATGGAAATTTGGGAGCACACTACCTTGACGTGACTCTGAGCACCCAGGTTGTAGATCTCTGTAGGCTTCACTTGGTTGATGATCTTCACCAGACACATGCTGTCAGTCAGATCACCATAATGCAGCTTCATGTCTGACAAAGAGCAGGACAATAACATACATTTTCCCATTTAAATACAAATAATATGGACTCAGATCAAAGATGGATGTCTAATATCACAATCAAAGAAACAGTAGCTTCTCTTCTAATTGTTTCTGTGATTAAGCGACAATGACAGCCTCGTTGAAAGAACGCATACAGTCACAGGAGGAGATGAGGCAGGGTATACCCTGAGCGGGTGCTGTCAGGCTAACACAGAGACCATCACCATTCACAACTATGGTCAATTTAGAATCACCAGTTAATCTAACTAAGTACATATCTTTAGGGAGGAAACCAGAGTACCCAGAGACGTGGAGAAAGGTCCTGGCCAGACGTGGGATTTAAACCTAGGACCTTCTTGCTGTGAGTTCTAACCACTGCACCGCTGGCCGACCCCCATATTCCAAAGTATCTGTGTTTTTTTTTCTTTCAGACTCACAGATGTATATTGGCTGGTTTATGGTGTGCCACATTTTCCCAACAGGTAAGTTGTAGAGTGCCTTCTGGTGGGCAAACTGCAGCATCAATACACACTAGATGAAGCATTTCCTGAAGAAAATGCAACTGTGAATGCTCTATGCTGAATGCTTCATGTGAAAATTTGGGAATCGTTGAAATACACTGAATCATGCTGAATGTGATTGTACTGGAAGCAAACACCCAGTTCTGAACCACAGACATGTTCAAGAGAAATGC
>VOQJ01020651.1:0-16192 GCA_015052665.1 Apistogramma diplotaenia | reverse complement strand
CTTCTCTCGGCTATCTTGCGTGTGTTATTTGGGGGTTGGGGGGGGGGGTTGGTTGGATCACCCTGGAGGGTGAACACACTCACACACACTCACACGCAGTCTCTCGCACCCACAGATCTGTGCTCTAATTGGTCCAGATTGACTGTAGATTTTCTGCCAGGGCAGTGGGTGCTTCGTAGCATTCCCACACGGCCTAAGAAGTGTTTTTTCTCCTGCTGTTTTCCTTTCAGAAATATTTTTGCCTGTTAACTATTGTTGTTATTTCCATAGTTTCTAAATTATAAGAACAGACCTCCATGATCATAAAACACTCAACATATTGAAGAATCAGGGAATGGGACAAAATGGCCAAACATATATTGTATTCAATCAAGTTATTTTACCATTTTAATCCATCGGGATGGCAATTTATGTAATATTCTTACTTCTTTTTTTTTATACATCTACTCTTAGAGAATTTGGCCCAACACACTCTGTGGGAATTCTTTAACAGCTCTGAAATTGGGACTTTATTGCTTTTTTCTTAATAAATAGAAAAACCTTGTGAATTGATTGACTAACGTAGTCAAATATTGGTCATTTATTATTACTGCAGGATCAGCTCAATGTGTGCAAGTGTGCACGCTCCAGGTCAGCATGTTTATTTTATCCTCGTCATCTCGTCCAGGTTATTTTTATTCCTGCCATTTGGAAAACAAAGTCACTTCTTCTTCCCTTCCTAATATAAATGGCATTTCATCCCTGCAGTGCATCATTGTTATCACACACATACATTTACACATGCGCACACACACAAATATATAGACTCCACACAACTACCCAGTGGGAATACACCACAGATCTAGCTGGCCCTTGTTTAATGCTGACCCAACACAATATAGGTCCATCCCTTCAGCCCCCCCCCATAATGGCACGGCACCAAAGATTCCCACAGTCACCCACATACTGCTGCACGTACAGTATAGTGTTCCCAATATGGATCCTGCAGTCTAGTTCTCTTTCCTTGTGCCCCATGAATGTCTGTGTCTGTCAGTCTTTAGGTCAGTCAGACTCCATGTACAGTACTTTGTGTGTCAACGTGCAGACTCAGGGTTTTTCTTTTTCCTCCTCATCTCTCAAAGCTCTGTAAATTCAGTCTCCATGGAAATGTGTGTGTGTGGCAGGAGGGGGGGGATGACGATTACTTCCTGACCACTTCTGTCCCATAGGGCATGAGCGATCAAGCTGCTCCGTGTGTGTACGTGCACATATTTTCTCGTGTGATTGGTATGGTGTCTCCTGCACCCGACAAATAATCTGTTGTGTGTGCGTGTCTTTAATGTGTGAGGAGTTTTGTGTCTATGTGTGTGTGCATGTTTATTCTCTGGCGTGTGCAGCCGAAACCTTGATTGCTGCCGATGATCGACTGCCAAAGCAGAGTAGCTCAGTGTGTTAGTGGGTCTGGCTGAAGGACCGTGTGGGGGAATCCTCTGTTCACTGGGAAAGGAAGGTAAATGGTGGGCCAGAACAGAACAAGCAGGAGGAAGCTGATGCAGATACTTTACCTCACACACAGCATGAACAGAGATGTTATGAATCGATAAGCCATGTTGGTAAGGCAGGTTTAATGAATTCTTTTAGACTAGCTGTAATTTGTAAAATGCTCCTGTAATTCCCTGCAGGTGTCTGCCCATTTTTTAACCTCCTTATTTTCTCTAGCATTTCATCTTAACACCTTTACATAATAGATCATGTATGTTTATTTATCTTTTGAAGTAAGTAGTAAGTAGAATAAGTAAAAAAAATTAAAATTAATATGCTTAAGAAAACATATTGTTTTTAAAAAAAAGAAGCAGCCTACTGGAGTCTACTAAAATGTCAGTAAACAGCATTACATTTAAAAAACTATTCACAATAACAGCAATAATTTTTAGCACCATAATGAGGTGGCCTTTATCCGTCTGTTCCACCACAAAAATCGCTACTCATCCGACAGGATCAGTCAGAATTTAATCAGACCTGCACACAACGATCCCCCGATGGGTCTTCACCCAGACTGCGCTCAAGGTCAAGGTCACATTTGTCATTTATAACCTGTGAATTGTAATAGACCGTGAGCCAGATGAGCTGCTTGACTTTGGCACTCTAGCAACTTTATAGAGGGAGGGAGCCATGTGGTCAGTTCTTTGTATAGTACTCAGTTAGTCAGATGCTATGTAAGTATAGTAAACTGCCCTACTGTACTTTTAAGTATTGAGTGACATCACACTCATGCACAGCATACACAGTCAGTGATTGGTTGCCTTCTGTGCACGGGATCATTCCAGAGGAAGTCAACATTGGTTTGATTAAATTAAACAAGGACTCAAATGGTTAGCTGATAAAAAATTCATGAGCAGCTGTTCTGATAATAATTGGAGTCATTTTAAGACATTAAAAGAAATTATGCCAAAAAATCCCCAAATTCTTGCAGCACTGTAAACAGTAAACATCTTGTCTTTGGTTTTGGATCAAAACAATCCATTTAAATTATAATAAGCATGTTTTGTTATTTTTGTATTTTCAGATATAAAGACAAAGCAGCCAGGGCTGCATCCAACTATTATTTTCAGTATGAATAAATTTATTACTATTATTTTATTGATAGATTTGAAAAAGGTAATAAATGGTCTTCCCAGTTTCACCGAGTAAATTCCGATGTGGATTTCTGACTGTCCACTTATTGCATTCCCTGTGGCCCTGTGTTGTCTGGCTGTCGAGTCTGCATTTCTGTCATGTGCAGTCACTTTCTGTTTGCTTCTGTCAGTCTTGTCTCGTGTGCATAATGTTCAGTTTTTCTTCTCTTGTCTTGTTACTTGTGCACCTGTTTTCCCTGTTTATGGCCTGTTTCCCCAGTCACCCTGTGTGTATTTAAGCCCTCAGTTTTTCTCAGTTTTTTTGTTGCGTCATTTGTTGTCAGAGGCTTCCAGCGTGTTGAACACGCATGTTGTCTTTATCTGTGTTTTCCTTGTTCCCAAGTGATTCCTAAGTTTATTTTTCCTGGCTCCTGAGTATACATTTACTGTGTGTCCTGAGCAGACCAGCAAATAAAGCTGAGCGTTCCCAGTCAAGTCCTGCTTTGGTGTCCAAATCCCTGCCAGACACACAGCAACATGTCAGGTTATAGTTTACGAATCACAATGACAGAAGTGATGCTGGGTGTGTAAGTTAATTGATGAGTACTGCTGGAGGTTTCTTGCTCTTAAAAGGGAGATCTTCCTTCTTGCTGTCGCCAAGTGCTTGCTTGCCCATACATTTATCCGATAATTAGCGCTCTCTGCCTAATTCTCTACCTTTTGTATAAAGAGACGGTTGTTGAATTGGCACTATATGAATAAAACTAATGTTACATTGAACTGAAAATAAGAAAAAGGAGAAAATGAAGCCTCTATTTGAGCTTTCTGAATTTATTAAACATCCTTCCTCTGCATCCCTATCTACCTACCTACCACACCCCAGCTTTGCCATGGATGTTAGGACTTGGCAGCACAGCTGTGCGTGTGTGCTGGTGTGTATTCGTTAGAGGTGTGCCAGGATGACATCATACAGTAGCTTGCTGAGAAGGTCTACTGCAGGCACATGGCATCTACAATATTTATAGGCCCCCAGAACAGATGAGCTCACTCAGTCACTCAGTGTGACTGGCTTCACTTCACACACACACAGTGAGCAAAGAAGTGGCAGAGAAGTTACTCACGCAATCTGTGCCACACCCACTCCCATGAATATTTTCTTCTTTCTCTTCCATTTTTCCACCCACCAGCCTTGAAGACTCTGTTACAGACAGCGACAGAAAAAAGGCATCACAATGCATGATTAAGGAATTACTCAACTAAACTTTTAAAGATTCTGATGCAATTCAGTATAATTGATGAATTGAAAATATGTAGGCATAAATACACACACACTCACTCTCACACACACACTCACTGTGACATAAAGCTGTTCAGTGGAAATGAGCCATCACTATGTGAGTCATAAGGAAAGGGAACGGTACTTTGTGTGGGATTAAACCGGTGGGGGGAAAAGAAACTGTTTTAGTAACTTCAGACACGAATGCAGGCAGACACACACTAAATACCACACAAACAAAAACACACACACACACACACACACTGGATTTAAATCCTCATATCCCAAAATAAACAATCATTTCTTGGTAGAGCAAATACTATAGATCTATGTAACAGTAAAGTATGAGTGAGAGTGACCACTCTATGTGTGTGTGTGTGTGTGTGTGTGTGTGTGTGTGTGTGTGTGTGCGTTCATGTTCAAGCAAGTGACTGAGTGAATGAGTGTGTGAGCTTGAGTTACAAGGCTGAAGAGCTCCAGAAAGAAAAATCACATTTCATAAATAAATCATCCAGAGCCTTGTGATAGATGTGCGCACCCACACACATACACACACACACACACACACACATTCTGTAATGCTTCATACCATGGCCATCATAGTACAGACCAGATTAGAGCCGAATCATTTTTTAAAGAGCTATGCTGCTGCTGGTGTTCTTCTGTGTGTGTGTGTGTGTGTGTGTGTGTGTGTGTGTGTGTGTGTGTGTGTGTGTGTGTGTGTGTGTGTGTGTGTGTGTGTGTGTTCCTAATCTGGTGGCAGAGCCTTTCATGTCCCGCAGTCCAGAGCTCTGTGAACCAGCAAAAACATCCAGTGAGGAATTCAGTCTCTCTAAAGCACAGTTTAGCTAAAGCACAAACTTTTCACAGAGTTTTGTTCCAAATCAATGTTGTAACTTGTAACTTATACAATGCCCACACAAATATTTGCAGATGATTACACTGTACTTAAAACCCTGACTGATTTATCAATGGGTTGATATTATTGGCCGATATTAGCTATTTGCTTGTCTATCACTACTGCCATTTATCATGGCTGACAAATAAAAAACTGCAACTGAGAAATGCTCTTAAACAATGTCATGAATGTTCATGTTGCATAGTTTGCAACTTTCCCGCTGGCAACCAGTCTTATGGAAATTTGTTTATGTTTCATGTGTCTGGAAGAAAGAATATTGGCCAATATATCAGATTTTTAAATCACCAACTATCAGTATTGGTCTGAAAAATCCTGTATCAGTCAGGCTCTGAAGTCATATAGCGCAAAATGCAAAAATAAATAGCCAAATGTTGCATAATTTCTTGCAGCTACATGTCTGTCTCTTTGTTTTCACACACCATTAGTGGAATACACTTCAACAATCCCTTAATGTCTGCCTTTCATCTTCAGCCCTCACTAAAATCCTCAACATGGAAACAGAAAGTTTAAGAAAGTTATAGCCAGAGAGATTCCAGTTTTTCAAGTTGGTAGATGATCAGTTTTATTTTTTACAGAGGGGATTTTGGAAATCTCTTTTTATCAAACCATAAATCAGAAAATACTGTCAACTTTCAGAATGAGGTCCAATTCACCATGTGTGTAGGAATAAAATGTTCTTTGAATTTGGCTTCGAAGGCTATACTGTATGATAGAGCAGACAAACTGCTCTATGGCAAACTGCCTTTACATGTATTGTAAAACTGTACACTCTTTTAATGTAGAATACAGTTTGCAGGATAAATCTTAATTAATGGCTAATGGCTACCAACATAAATCTTCCTTTCACATTAAAGCAATTAGATGTTGTTTGAAAATTCTGGTTGAATGTGCAAATAAAGCAAACACTAATTTGCATAAATGTTGCTAAAATTCAAAAATATCAAAAAAAGTACTGCAATCAGATTTCATAGCCATGATGTTGGCTCCTTACCAGCTCGAGCCCCGCACTCTATGTTTCCATCCATGTGTTTCAAGGACAGAGGCTGTGTGAGAAGGACGGGACAGCAGTGTGATGCCTCACTTTCAGGCACCATGAGAAGTGCTTGTTGTGGCTCTGTCATTACAGCTACAGTTATCGTAAACTTGCACACACACACACACACACACACACACACGTGCACATTCTCAACGGTGTAGAGTTACATCCTGCCACTGCAGTTTGCACTCTGTGAAGGGCAAGAGCAGCGTTCCTGACCTCCACAAACATGCACAAACACATAGACCACTCATTACTCCCAGACGTTTTTAACTACATCATGGACTGGGATGAGATTATTTAAAATTATGCTGGACACTCCCTTGGAGCAGTTTATTTACTCTGAATAGGAAGATTAATATTAATACAGTTGTGTTTGATGTGTCTCCTGCTTTCCTCTAGAACCATTATACACTTTCATCTGCAAAAACAGAGCAGCTGGGACAGACTGAATATGTGTGTTAGTTTGGTCTCTGGAGTATCAGTGTGCTAGTTTGTGTATTTTTCAGGGAAGGGGTCGGTGTGTAGTAGCATGCCTGCTATGTATTTATTGTCACTGGTTAATAATTACCTTTTTTAGAATTTGAATTAAAAAACTATTTTTAAAAAAATAAAGTTTGGGTATAAATTGCCTTACATTAGGAAGACTGGTTAGCACTGTATGCAAAATCTATGTATAATTATTTAGGTCTATTGTTTGCAGTGATATGAGTGGGGGGGGGAGGGGTGAAGGTGAAGATGGAAAGAGTCAAGCCATGCACTATGACTGAATGATGAGGACAGCAGGAGAGCGAGACAGAGCTGACACAAGTGCTTTAAACAGAGGCAGAAGAGAGGAGGTGACAGGACAAATGAGGGTAGCAGGAGGAGGAGGAGGAAGAGAATGAGGTGATGAGGAAGGTGGTGATGTAACAGGATGGATGAATCTTCCCTGAGTGCCGATCGTGTCTGATCTCATAACGTAGGGAAAGAAGAGTGTGCGTAAACGCAAATGCTAAATTTCTGTACAAAAAGAAATAAAAGTGTCTCATGTTTAAATGTTATAATCCAGAAACATGTTTGCTGTGGCAAATCAATTGTGTACAAATGTATTTTCCAGGAGACACACAGGGTTACTCCATCTGACTGTTTCAGCTTGCTAAACAGATATTTGACTGACTGTATTGGATCAGTGGCACTCGTTAACTGTCTTTTTCCCCAACCTTAATTTAAGAAAGTATAATTTATCACCTCGTTTAACCGTCAATCAAAAAAATATTTTGCTAGGCACCAAAACAATGTGGGATTTTATGATGTTTCACGCATTGCACGCTTTTATAAGCCTTTCCATGTGGTTGGTATTTCATTGTTTGTGGTGTGCTGTTGCATACTGTGCTACTGTCATTAGTGGGAATGGATTACAGTAATAAAACTAAGGCTAATTTTGTATTTCCCATTCTTTTGTTAGGTTTGTGTAAGAAATTGCTAATTTCATTATAGTCCTCTTTGTTTGGAGTCCATATAGGCTGGAAAGACATGAATCCACCCTATGCACCAAACCCTCACCCTTTGTATAGATAATACACATGTCCATTTGTTATATGCGGTTGTGCATAGAGGTGGTGAGACGTGAGGGTGCCCTCTGCTCCATGTTACTGCGTGTTAAGGTGTAAAATGGCTGCTTTCCATCGAGGGAAGTTTCAGCTGAGATTAGCTGCGGTTGGGGGGGGAAAATAGGAAAAACAGAGAGAAGAACGACAGAAGAAGAAAAAGAGGATGAGATCCCATGCACAGAGGAGCCAGAGTGGATTGAGTGTGAAAGAAGCAATCAGGTGCAGTTAGGCAGCCGCAAAGCAAGAGAGGCTGAAGTAGAAGAAATGAAGGAGAGAGAAAATGGTAAGAGGCTGTCAGATAAAAAAAGAAGTCAGAGGTCTCTCACTTCTGTGGATTCTGCTGCAGAAAATATGCTTTCAAATATGTCAGGTTTAGTGTTTTGTCTGTGGTGCTTGCTGATGTTTGTGTGTCGAGTTGTTTCTGTGTTTTTGTCTCTGACAATAAATCCCAGGTTCTGCCAATGCCGGCTCCCCCTGATGCTGAGGAGAGGTTATCAACATGCAGGAGATTTTACTGGCTGCTGGAACTCTTGTTTTCCTGCTTCCTCTTCCTCTCAGTTCTGCGAAAGAACTGAATGTGCAGATAGTAACTTTTTTTTCCTCTTTGGAAACTTTGGCTGCTCCAAAGCTGGTTATGGCATCCTCAAATACCCATTTGACCTGTTTCTGTGTGAAAGTTTATACATGTTTAGTTTGCTACCAGCTTTGTCTGAATACCTTGTGATGCCAGTAGGGGTCTCTGCCTCTCCACTCAGCCAGGCATCAGTGGTGTCCAGCGTATTTGGCTACTCACAGAGGCTGAGGCACCAGCCTGCAGTAAGCGCTTCCAGTTACCAAAACCATTAAAGAATGTTTTGATGTGTGGAGACTTGTCTGTCTCACTGAGTCATCTTCTGTTCTCTCTTTCTCTTCTGTGAACCCCTGTTTCCTTGACAACCAGGTGCAAGCAAGCAGACCTGTAGACAGAAACCATTTTCTCATCTTTTTCTACATTTATGCACTGCCACTCCCAGAGCTTGTGATGTTAAATGAGCATTTTAGCATAAATTTTTACTGACTGACTGCATGTGAGAGAACACGATGAGGAGACTAGAATTAATGAACAAAGCGAAAAGAAATAAAAGCAGCAGTTGTAACTAAAGAGTCATTACATACAATATTACAATGGTGCCACTCAACTGTAATGCTTGCATGAACCAGTTTCAGCAATTATGAATGACTGTAGAATTACTGTTTCTTTTAACACATACAAAGAAACTGACTCTAATTATCAGCTGCTATTGAATATACAGCCTACACATTTACAAAGCAATACAGATGCATACATGCAGCTTAATCTATCGTGTTAAACGTTGGATAAGCTTAAATATGTTACTCTGCTGTAGGTCGACGCCGGGCCGTTTGCTGTGTGTCTTCCTCCTGATCTCTCTCCCACCTTTCCTGTCCACTCTAAGTAGAATAAAGTAGATTCAGCTACATTCACATTTTGTACTTCAGAGCATCTGAAGCAAATATCACACCAAGTTATTGCATGTGCTCTTGTTTATGTGTTTTCTGACAGCATTTCAGTATGATAGATTAAAATGTGAAATTCAGTTTGTAAACTCCCCCTTAAGGGATTCTTAAGGGGGAGTTGTTATTAGATTATGGTTTTACTGTAAACACACATCAGCAGCACATTAGAAACTAATAAAAGTGAGCCGTGCATATGAAAATGTATATGGAGTGTCAGTATCATCAAAATGAAAGATAAAGAGCCAATTTATTCTAAATAACTTTGGTGAAGTTGTAACATTTGAAAGAGATGAAGAAATAAATCTATGTGGAGGTAGACATGGTGGTGACACCTGTTGGTTTGTAGACATTTTCACTGAAACCCCAGGTTCGGTGTAGTGGCTGTAACTTTGTTTCATGGAGTCAGAAGTCGCAGTGCTGTCAGCTAACCTAAACTTGTTAGCAAGGTGAAATCACAGATTGAATGAGTGCAGAACACAGACACCCACAAAACCTACTGTAAGCAGGTTACATATACATGTAGTCCTACATGTACTACATTAGTATAGAAAACAATTATTTTTCAAATAATTACATTAAAAATCTTTCGAAGGCACACAAATGGTCAACAGCGACTCAGCTGAGGTGACATCTAGCAGACAGCTGCAGTATCTTCAGCTGTGTCATCAGTCACTGGTTGGCACTGGCTTGTCGAGGTGGCCATGCTTTCAATTAAGTATTAATTGAAAGGTATGAGTCAGATAAAGTTTCACCAACTGTACAATTGTTCCGAACATTCTTGGTTGTGCAGCCTGTGACACAACTTGTCATAGTATATAAAATCAACAGGGAGCTCCGCGTGTTTGAGTTGGCAGAGTTTTATGTCGGATACCCTTGCTGACAACCCCAAAGGGGTTTTGTGTCACCAGCAGAAATTAAACACATAACCTTTGCCAAGCACATGTGCAAATCATTATGGAGCCACATCCTTATTTTTTTGGACAAAGGTTAATCTTTTGTAGTTTTGCCTGTGTACATTATTGATTTTAAATCAATAATGACCCAAAGCACAGTGCAAAATCAACTCGAGAGTTTCTGCTGTAAATGATTGAAAACTGTACTTATATTTAACGTTGTGTTCGTTTGTGCAGCTCAGTTTTGAGCCTCTGGAAATGGGAGACTGTATATAAAATATCTGTAATTCCTAAACAGTTAATGCAAACGTTACTGAAGTTGACTCGTCAAAACTGGCTTTCACACAAACCAGTTGGTGACCTCAAGATGGCTTTATCTGTCTTTTCTGCACGGTGACATGTCATTATCACACTGGCATTGTGAACATTTTCCAGTAATGGTGGTCTACTTGTAAGCATACAGTCCCTCAAGCTGTTAGCTGTGCTCAATTCCCAACCAATGCCCACACAAAAGCTCTGATGCTTAGAATCATGTGACCCCGCTAATTAGCAGGGTCACATGATTTGGTAACGACAACTCATCTACCGACAGAAAACAACAATCTAACATTGCAGTTATGAAGCAAACTTAAGAATCTTTTTCCTGTACAAAACACCAGACAAGGTTTCAGACAAGCCAAGTGCATGCACTGAGACATTATACTGAGAGAAGGGACAAAGCAGGCTATCATTTATAAATAGAAAGATTCAGCACACACAATGTCATGCTGGAGGAAAATGGGTCTGTTGAATTTGTGTTGAGTAAGCAATGACTGGAGTTTTTTATTAGGAGGAAATAGAGCATTTAATTTCATGCTAATTCTCAGCATTACAGCCAAATGTGATTTAAAAACTCCCTCTGCACCGAGTGCCAGAGCTTTCATGTCTGTGCGCACCTGTGAATGTGTGTGAGTAAGCAATAGAGAACAGGTGGCCAGAGCCCCAAGTCCTCGTCTAAACCCTGCCCCTTCCTTTCTCTGTCAGCTGATGCACTACGAGCTGCTCTGTCTCCTCCTTCCTTCGTCCTCATCATTTCTGCCTCATTCTGTCTTCATCGCTGATCAAAATCATACTTATCATCATTTTTTTCCTCAGCCTGTCCCTGTTTATCCATCTCTTTACCCTCACTTTTCTCTCACTCTCTCGCTCTCTCTTTATTCTTCTCCCCTGCTGTCTCTTATCCCAGGCTGTAATGAGATCAGCCTGGCTAGTGGAGTGCTGTTGTCCGAGCGAAGGGCAGAGGGAGCAGTACAGGAGTTTCATCTAGCCCTGCTACACTCTTTGTGGACCACGATTCTGAGGAATTATCCCTCTTTTCCACTATCCTCGCCCTCTTTACCTACTCCTCCTCATTCTTTCATTCTTTTCCTGTCACTCATTTTAAGGGGTGTCCATTTCAAGGATCTGATATGTTTAGCATTCACCATGAACCCTACAGTCAAGATCCACCTTCAGAATGGGACCCACTTTAACACCTACATGTACCAGGTAGGGACTCAGCATTCATACACTGTGTGGATATTTCCAGTGAAGGATTGTCTTTAGCTCAAACAGCTCACTCTGCGGTCTCCACATGTCCTTGCCCGAGTATTGATTTCAGTGCTGATGGCTCTTTTCTAGGTCTGAGATATGGCCTCCTCTCCACCTCTTCCTCCCTCCTCCTCCTTCCTTTTCACCACTATGCCTCAATCAAGCTGCAAAGAATGATTAATACCTCACAATAATGCAAATTGCATATTAGATTAGAAATGTGGGCACACCGTCACCAATAAGGCTTTTCACTGGATGATGTGGTTAGTGGCACGTTTTAAACTTCCATTGTTCACGAACATAATAGAGATAGATATCTGTCATGCACTGATTAGGAACTCTCTCTTTTTCTGTGACTGCTGTGCATGCTTGACTTGCCGTATGCCTATTATGGCACGCGCGCAAGAGACAGACTCTACTGATGCGCAACAAAAACTCTTTGTGCTTCTCCTTTCAACCGAGCAGAGGAAGTATTCCCCTCTCATCCCTCCTCTCTTTCTTTTGTCCCTTTTTCTGGTGCAGGTTTTGTTTTGCTTTGATGAAGAAAACTCTGATAGATGAATGGATGCTATTCTGGGTTTAGGCCTTCAATGGCACGCAGGAGGAGAGAAAGTTGGGAAACTTGCAGGGATTTGACACCTATTTGCAAGTTGAATATGATATTCGGAAACATGGAGACATGCCTGATGTGCCAGCTATGCTGTCTTATGTTGCTGCAATACACTGTGTCATGTTTGTGTGTCAGAATCAGGCTGCTTGAAAACTTTTGATATGCATATTTCTTATAGCGGTGGCTACTGGGTTTCTCCCAGGTTTTATTTAAAGCTTTTCGGAAATAACTCAAACTTTTCAGTACACCCACGCTTTGATTTTATCTGTTTCAGAACGGTACAAATCTGGGGCAACTTTGTCCCATTATTCCTAATATGCTTCACCTGCACTCTAACAAATTGCTGCAAAAATACTGGAAATTTTGTACAGTAATTTGCCACTTTTTATGAATAATGCTGAATACTGTAAATGGTGTGCATGGTGATGCTAATGTACAAATAGTATTTTTCGTCCTTTTGTTAGGTGCAAGAGACTCATGGGAATGTAAATGTTTAAGTTAAGTTGGTGGTTATTTCAGTTATTTTTGACTTTGGTTGGAGTGGATGTGTGATGCGGTAGCTAGAATCTGCATGATCAAGATAGTGTTAAGGTTCTCTATCATCAAGGCTGAGTATCTTGTTGAACAGCTTTGTCATACCTATGGATATTGCATACACTGCAGTAATGTACATTTCTTACAGTTAGAAAGTGTAAAACAACAATTTAACACCGCACAACTGAGCTGCTGCTACTTGTAGCAGTGTAGGCCTGTGTAGCCACTGAGGTTTTTATTGTTATTTAGTTTCCACACTGTGCCTTCTGTTGGAAAACTTTTGGAAAAGTTTTTGGTTATACTCATGCCTCCAGAGCATCAGTCAGAGTAGGGATCTGTCAAGTGCTGCAGGCAGCTGTTGCTGCATCCTTCCCCAGTCTCGAGTGCTGTCACACCATCACACAGAAGGAAAATCTCAGCTTAGTCCATGTTTGTGTTTTCGCATGTGCACCCTTATAGATGTGCAGCTGAGTGTATCTGCATTCATCTGATGAAATACTCATGCAAAGTTTGCCTGCTGCTAAAACATTTCCCTAATGAGCCGTTGCCATGGTGTTAGCAGCAATGTGAGAGGAGGCGTCATGGCAACAGATTACTCACTGGCTACTTTAGGGCCAACACCCCAGCAAGGTGTTGTGCCATCACGGTTCCTGTGTTTGTGCGTGTGTGTGCTGATTAAGATTTGCCAGAGGAAGGTCGAGTCCACCTTTCGGCTGTTTGCCACCTCGCTACTGCTCACGCTGCAGTGGTGAAGAGTTACAGACCTGGGATATCTGAAGCTCCCCAGGGACTCACTCATTCTCCAATCTTGGATGCTGCATTCACCTTTGCTGTGGCATCCCTTGGTGAATTACCAAGATTTACATCACAGTTGGTGTAGTGTCTTTTTTTGTATGCATGGGAAAGAGGTTAGTCAGTATATATAATCTCTGATGTTTCTAGTGTCTCTAGAGTTTGTTCTTCTTTGCCTTTCCACATCAAATGAACAGTTCTGTGGTTTTAATCTGAAAAGATTAAGCTTCACCAGTGCATTATCCTGGATTTGTATTGTGGAGCTTGTATCACATTTATGCAGGAAAAAAAAAACACTTGATATTTTAGTGTATTTACAATAGCATTCAGCTAGACCTTGCTATGATACTTGAGTGAACTCCATATTAGGCAGAACGTAACTATCCTAATAGAACAATCTTAATAAAGAGACACATCTTACTTTAATTTAATTTCACTTGTTTATATCTAAAGATAAAAATGTCATTGAGTGTAACCCTCATTTTTATTCTATCACACCAACCCTCTGCATGTCCTCCTTCACTACATCCATCTTCTTTTCCTCCTGCCTATTCAACATCCTTTTCCCAATTTACGCACTATACCTTTTCTGCACATGTACAAAGCATCTCAACCTTGCCTCTCTAACTTTGTCTCCCAACCTTAGCTGTCCTTGTTATATGTTCATTTGAAACCCCGTCCCACCTGGTTACTCCCAGAAAAAATATGAGGATCTTCAACTCTCCCTCCAAACCATACATCAGCATCTTGCAAACCTTCCCCTTTTGCTATCCTTTTTGTCACAAATCACCCCGAACACTCATCTCCACCCTCTCCGCCCCTGCCTACATTCTCTTCTTCACCTCTCTCGTCCACTATGCTGCTTTGGATGGTTGACGCCAGGTAGTTAAATTCATCCACCTTCACCTCTGCTTCTTTCACCTGCTCCCTACTTTCACAACAGATCACAGTATCATCTGCATACATCATAGTCTACAGAGACTCCTGACCTCAGCTGTTTGTCTGTCCATCACCACTGCAAACAAGAAGGGGCTCAAAGAAGAATTAAATGATTTGTGATCATGCATTTACAAAGGAATTCATTGTTAGGTTGCAATGTGAACAGTGTAGGGTGGTTGGAGAATAAAAACTAAACAAGTCATCCAAGCTCAGCGTGTACATGCAGTAAAAGGCACTGGACCAAGTTTAATAGTACCCATAGCACCAGTGTTGCAAAAAAGTGATGTACATTGGCAGTTTTCCAATGACAGCCTTATAGATAAACCATGGAATGTCTATCATACCTCACAGGCCATAGAAACCACCCAACTTTTCCACATAAGATGCAGTGATGAGTACAATAAACATCATCATGGAATAAACCTAAGGGCAGAATGATAAACAGTGTCCAAGTGCATATGAGTGGATGTTTAGAATGTGCATCTGTTTTTAGATGCAAAATATATTCAAGATGCTGATGTGCAATATCATAAATTTGCATAAATTATATCATATAACGCAACCCTGTCCTGTGAATCATGTGACTATGATGTGTGAATGTTTACAGCTTCAGTACCTTTCCTGTCTTGCTTAGTCACAAGTGTTCCTTGTTTCCTTTCCTCCCACCTGCTGATGCTCACAGAGGCACTGTTTGACCTCAGTACGTTCAGGCTCTGGCAAGCATCCATTTATGTTTGTGCTGGCTTCACTGTCTTGTTAATCCAGTCACACAATTCAGAAATATAACTGATCAGTTTAGAAATTAACTGTAAAGACATAGCTTCCAGGAGTTACCGGCAGTGAAGTGAGATCATTTACAATTCTGTGACTTCTTGACTCTCGCTAACAAATTCCAGTTTCTCCGTCAAGCTGTGAAGAAGCATTTTAACATTGCTGAAAATTTCTAAAGATACCAGATGCCCATTATCAGCATCGTCCTGGTTCCTTCACCTGAAACTGCAGAGCTTGTGGGCTCCTGTGTCACACTTCAGCTGTGATACAGTTAAGTGATGTTACCAGAAGCTAAATTTGATTATAATGTAAGTACACGTAGTTCACCACTTGTTAGTACTTTTCAGTGCACTCTAAGATATATAATGTTACTTTCATTTAGCTCTCTTATATCTTGGATGAAGTTATTTGAGGCAATAACACTGTCATAGTACATCAGGAGGATATTCTGTTTTCTGTTAGAGCCACTGTGGCAAGCATTTCACCAGCACTTTGAATGTGATTGACTGTGGCAGCAGTGTAATGTGGTGCATAATGGTGCAGCTACAGAGGTGGAAAAAGTACTGACATTCTGTACTTAAATAGAAGTACAAGTACTTCTGTTGGTAAAAGTTGAAGCACTGGTTCAACTTCTTTACTTAAGTAAAAGCAAAAAAAGTACAGGCTCTGAAATGTACTCAAAGTAAGAAAGTAAAAGTATCAGGTTCTATAAATGTTGGATTCACTGAATGAATCTCAGCATCAGCAGCTTTGATTCAAACTCATCTCTGCTACACTTCCTGTAACTCTGAGCATGAGCACAGCCTCTGTGCACCAACACAGAGCTTTACTGTAAATACAGTACAGCAAACTGACCTGTTTATCAGCACTAAACTGCAGGATTTTCCTACAATCTTTGAATTACACAAAATTAGTGTAGCTCAGTTTATTCTGCAGTTATTCCCTTTAAATCGAACCTCTGCCTCCTCACTCCTCCATCTCTGAGTGAACTTCTTTCTTTTCTCTCCCTGGAAACACAGCAGCTCTTCTTTTAGCTCGCAGACACACTGTGTGACAAACTGCACACACTTTGTGTGTTTGCTCATATTTGTTGAGCATTTAGAAACGTCGCATTTAAAATTACCTGCAACACGTTACTGCCTTTATTTTCGC
>VOQJ01020641.1:10771-22097 GCA_015052665.1 Apistogramma diplotaenia | reverse complement strand
AACCAGGTTTCAGTAAGGCAGAATAAATCAATATGCTGATCAATTATTAAATCATGCACTAACAGGGACTTGGAAGAGAGAGACCTAATGTTTAATAATCCACATTTGACTGTTTTAATCTTTGCAGCAGTAGATAATGCTGTATTATTTTTTGTTTTGGATTTTTTATGCTTGAGTAGTTTCTTGCTAGTGTTAAATTTTTTTTTTGGTGGTTTGGGGGCAGGTACCCTCTCTATGGGGATAGGGTTTTGGGGGGGTAGCAGGAGGAGAGAAGCTGCAGAGATGCATGTAAGACTGCAACTCTGCTTCCTGGTCTCAACCCTGGGGATTGAGAGAGTTTGAAAGATGACTGTGAATGTGTAGTGTGTGCTTGCATTTGTTGTCTCTGCACATTTACCAGCTGTTTTAGAGGTAATGTTTCTTTGATTTGCCAGTGGCTTTGGAAAGTTTCAGAGGGGAACTATAATAATGAGACATCTGACCCGTACTTGATGCAGGACCTCACTGTTCCCCCATGCTGCATGAATGTCACACCGTCACTGAACATTGCCTCTGAGGATAAATTGTTAATGCGGAATACTTAATGTAGAGTACCACAAATTCCTGTGACTGTATTCCCAAGAATGACGCTTCAAAAAGTACCCCGAAACAACATATGTGTTCTTTCAAGTGCCAATTAGTCATAATAGTTATTCTGGATGCATGGAAGGATTTCAAATGGTGGACAGCTGAGGATACCACTATCCCAAGACAATCCTAAGAATTGGTATTCCGACAAGCCCTGACTATGATAATGGATTGATATAGTCTAAAATAAAGCCAATCAAAATCCAATCCTTTCTTTATTATACTCGACTCCCTCCCAGTCAACATCAATAACTATAGCCAATAGCCAAACCAGACCACGTATACTTTATCCCATATTTGGGAAATTATTTTGTTACAGCAGCTGAAATAGTAATAAAAGTAATCTAAAGAATTATGATATAATAAAAGTACTATAAATGAGAGAGAGAGATCCTGATAAACTGATATCATGACAGTTTCCAAGTCTGACCAGAACAACTTTTGTCCAGAAACTCAAACTCACCATCAGAGCTATGCGCTATCATGCATTTAGGCTCTCTGAAAGCAGTTCACTGCATCTGACTGAATACTAATAGCTTTTTAAAAATTTTTTGTCACACCGGTGACGGACACCCAGGAAGACAAGATTTACTTAGGGGAGACTTTAACTGCTACTTATTCTCTGTCTTTCTTATTTGAAACGAACTGGCTAATTTTCTGTGGTGCTGAGCTGCAGTTTCATTTTTAAAAACAGTAAATTCTGCAGCTCGTGTTTGCTGTCACTAATTAACTGTCGTTCCACAAGTAAATTCATGGTAGGCCAGGAAAAAAAAAGGGGGTGGGATCACCAAAAGGTCTATAAAGGAGGTTAGAGCTTGCCAAACAAAACACTTGACCTTAACAGTGGGTGTGAGGGCATGCATTGCATGCATTCCTTGTTTCACTGTAATCTCCGGCCACCTCTGAATGATTTACAGCACAAACCTCATTTTAATGAAGTTTTCAGATGCTAGTGATCATCCAACAACACTCGCATACAGCGTGAAACTCTTTAGCAAAGCATTGCCATTGACATGACAAAAGCGCCACATTAGTCTTACACACTGGTTACAGTGTGATAACTTTAATGGAGTCTCATTACAACTCAAATACAGGCTATAAAATCACATCCTTAGGGGGTTAAGTGTGAAGTTTTTTTTTCTGTTAAACAAAAAGAAAAATATGATGTTAATTAAGAGAGATAGAAAATGTATTTGGAAAAACAAAAAAAGCAGTCGCTCCACAGTTCTGCAAAGTGCATTACTTCTGTTTATTGTAATGCATCTTAATCAGCATACTGATATGCATTAGTATGACAATGGATTTAAAATGGTCTCAAAATAATTTGAAATAATCCAAAACAAATCCTTTAATGTTCAGAAAAAACATCAGAGCCAAACTACAGTCTGAAAAGCCTGGGCCGTTAGGAACAACGTGCTCTATGTGGGGAAATAAAACAAACAAACAAGTTATTTATCCCATTAATAGTAGATATGTTTGGCACAGAACAAGACCATTTTTCTGGAGACCTTCTCACCATTTGTGAAGAATAGTGGTGGACATGTTGTGGTTTGGTGCTGCATTGGTGCTTTAGGGACTGGGCAGTTTCCCGTCATTGATTAAACTGTCTGCATCATATCAAAGAACGCTGGAAGATAACGTAAGACCATCTCTCAGAAAGATGGAGTAGACCTTTCAGCATGATAATGATCCCGAGCAGCCTGGTAAATTCACCAAGGAATGATGCAAAAAGAAGAAAAACACAGGGTTACGGAATAACCAAGTCGAAGCCCAGGCTTGACTCGCATTATGAAGTTGGAAGTTGGAAGAAAACCATCAAACATCTTTTAAATAAAGGACTTTTGCAGCAAAACATGGTGACATTTTTCATCAAGCTGATGTGAGAGATTTATGTGCAAATATAGATATGTTTTCAGGAAGCTATATCTGCTAAATAGGGAAAACTTCTTTTTGAGGCTAACAGTGTCCCTATTTTTATTTATTTTTTTATTTACAGAGAATACTCCTCGTGTGAAAAAGCACATTTTCTTAAGTTTAAGTGCAAGCGCAGTACTGTGCAGAAGTCTTGAGCTACTCCTGATTTATTTATATTTTGCGTGCAAGGAGCCAGAGTTTCCTGTCATTTTTAAAGTGGTCTTGAGCAATAGTTTTCCAGGCTTTCTGCAGGTCTTTCATAATGTTTCTTTGGACATTGGCTGCTTTTTCACTCATTTAGAACTGAGGCAAGCATAAAAAAACTTACTTGCTGCTGCAAGGCTTCTGACAGTCTTCTCATGTCACACTGTTGCTGATCCAGCTGCACTGGCTTCCCATTAAATTCAGAGTCCAGTTTAAGATTCTGGTTCTGACTCTTCATGGACAGAAGTGGCAAAATACTGACATTCTGTACTTAAGTAGAAGTACAAGTACTTGTGTTAAAAACTACTTTAGTAAAAGTTGAAGTACTGGTTCGACTTCTTTACTCAAGTAAAAGTAATAAAGTACCGGCTCTAAAATGTACTCAAAGTAAGAAAGTAAAAGTAGCTCTTTGTCCTCTTTCTTACATCTTTCTTCATCTCTGCTCTTTCTTTTCTCTCCCTGGAAACACAGCAGCTGTTCTTTAAGCTAGCAGACGCATTGTGTGGCAAACTGCAGACACTTTTTGTGCTTTACATTTTCTATCAGTCATTTTCCTCACCATTCCTCCACGTACTGTAGCCTCTATGTAAAGCGCAATGTCCTCTGGCTCTTTCTGGTCTCGGAGTGAGCTTTGCAGGAGCCTCTCCCGCTACGGTGAGAGGCTCCTGCAAACTTTTCTCAGACGTGTTAAACCTAAAGTAACAAGTCTGTTTTGATAACGTACAAAGTAGAAAGTACCAATATTTGTGTAAAAATGTAGGGAGTAAAAGTAAAAAGTAGTCAGAAAAATAAATACTCAAGTAAAGTACAGATACCTGAAAAATCTTCTTAAGTACAGTTACGAAGTATTTGTACCTCATTACTTCTCACCTCTGGTCATGGACAAGCACCAGCTTACATCAGTGAACTCTTACATTCCCATCAGGTCTCTGAGGTCATGTGATCAGGGCCTACTGGCTCCACATCATACAAAGCTGAAAACTAAAGGAGACAGAGCTTTTGCAACAGTGGCTTGAATCTATGAAAAATGTCAGATAATATTAAATAAAATAGTCTGACAGGCATAAAAGAATATGTTCATATAGTATATATTGTAAAAATTGCATTACTAACAAGGGGATTCACAAGGGGTTATTAGTCAAAATCTTGACATATCTCAATATGATGTGCAGTATTTCCTTAAACATTTTGAGTAAACCGGAGTGGAGGACATAAGAAGAAGTGGCAGGCTTAAAAACTGTACAGCTGATGAATTGTCTCTGAAAGTCATGTCCTTAAGAAACAGGAAATAATGCAACAAATTCCTCACATAGAACCTGAGAGATGCGCCTGGCCCTTCAGTTCATCCATCTGTTCACTGAAGCCTCATCAGGAATGGTCTCAGTGGAAAAGTGGGTGTTAAGAATTGATTCTTAAGGAAGGGAATCAGGAATTAAAGGCTGAGGTATGACACACAAGAAGTAGACTGAAAATTAGTGGCAACAGGTGGGCAATAATTGTTTTTTTCCAATTATCTTAGTACTATTAAAATTTTTAAATGTAGAGAACACATTCATGCTAGCATTAAAAGTCTTCAGCTGATCCAAAATGCTACATTCATCTCTTTTTACTCTGTTTATACTCTGTTGTGCATTTAATCATTAGTTATTATTAATCTCTGGCTCTCTTCCACAGCATGTCTTTGGTCCTGTCTCTCTCTCCTCAACCCCAACCGGTCACGGCAGATGACGGCCCCTCCCTGCTGGAGCTTTCATTCTGTTAAAAGGGAGTTTTTCCTTCCCACAGTCACCAAATGCTTGCTCATGGGGGGTTGTTTTGACATCGGTCTCCCCAGTGCCTTATATGCTGTATTTCCATGCATGCTTGTACATAAATTGCTGCACATATTTCCTATTTCACTTGCAAAATGTAAAAGAATGAGGGGTGGCTCAAAACATTTGCACATTACTGTATATCACCTGTATCTGTTTCAAAGAGGATGAAATATGTCAACAAGAGACATTCGCTTTTTCTCATGAATGTGCCATGCAGACTTTGTTTTCACAGAGTTTTCATAGTTTCACGTTGAATGTCTTTCAGAATGGTATGCTAATCAATGTAAACAAAGGCTAAAAAATAAATAATAATGTGAACAGTATGTTCTGTCAGCTTCAAACAAGTCACATTTATACATCTCCATATTTGACAACTTAATAGTGGAAGGCAATAATACTGGATCTTTTCTTCTGTAGGAGATTTCTGCTCCTTTTCTTTTCATTCTAATGCAATTTAATGCTTCAATCAAAGGAAATGCATTCAAAACAATAAATAAATGCTTCACTCAGACGCCTGAAATACAGAGCTGCTTTTAATCAATTCATCCAACCCATGAGATGGAAGCTCTGTTGTTCTAAATGTGTGTGTGTTCCTCAGTGATGATAACCTCTTATTTACCAGCCTCTTTTCTGATTCACAAAGGCACAGCAGTGACAAGAGACATACGAGTTCAGTCACATTTAAAATCATAACTGGAAACTAAGGCAGGACATTACAGCACAGTATTCACTGAAAAATCAGCATCATTTTTTAGGGATTCTTAACAAATTTCTTTGCTCTTATATGGTCAGCCAAGACACACAGAGTACAACTGACCACAGAATATGCACAGATTTGAGATTAGGTACCTAGACTCTGACTGCCTCAGCATCCCCAAAATACACAGGCTCAGCAGCGAGTGGGAACTCGGAATAATGAAACTGGCTTTGTATACAGAACTCTGTGACGGGTAAGTAAAATTTGCAGTGAGCTCTGAGTAAAAGCTGCCATGTGCCCATTCCTTGTGCAAATCTAACTCCACTATGAATCAGGTTTACAGTCAGCAGCTTATGTAGCAGATGATTATTTTATCAATGCATATTCTGACAAAAATATCTCCTTCTTAAATGGGGGTAGATAAGCAGCTGATGACCATCAGCACACACATAGACTGTAAGGTTGGCAAAGAGTGCAGAAAAAAGACATTCCAGTGAACTTTACCGATCTCGTGTTGTTCTTTGTAAAGAGTTGGGCTGTGCTCTTTTTAGTATTTTTTTTATTTCTAAAAAAAACCCTCCAATATCATTGTACATCTGTATAATGGCAATAAAGGCATTCTATCTATCTAAATCAAGTGACTCAATTGAAATTACCATGTAGATTATGATACTGTACCTGTTCCTTTCTGTCATTGTCTTCCTGGTTTTGAGTGTGAAAGGGTGATTCCAAGCGGCAGCATACTTGTTAACACTTGGCTAATTGTTACTTACAAGGATTACAACATGTGTTGTTTTGGCTTTTTTTTTCTGACAACCCCACTTTAATTGCATCTACACAGTTACCGCGTTACTAATATAGCCATTCCACTTTTTAGTAGATTTAATTTAATTCAATAAATAAATCTTTGGATACTTAAATGCATCTTTATCTGTTTGGTCCTCCCCTTTTGTCTGAGCCAGTGTACTCCTAGTACTGCTCCCAAATCCAAATAAATGGGGTGGGTAACGGGTGGGGGTTGCACTGGGAAGGGCATCAGGCATAAAATCTTTTCCATGTCAAACATGCAGATCATGAAGAATGAGATTTCCATTCCAGATCGGATCAACAGCAGCTGCCTCTAGTTCTGCTGGACAACAGGGTACCAGTGGAAACTGTGCTAGTCTTGGCCAAAGGCAAAGGAGTAGGAAAGGGGGAAGGCATGTTAAGAGGCAGCAAGAGAGGGACTTTAAATGCATAGACTATGACTAGTAGGAGGAGAGTGCTGGCTTGATATGATGGACAGAAGGAAAATAGATGTATTGTGTGTGCAGGAACCAAGGTGGAAGGGAAGGAAACCAGGAGCATCGGAGGTGGATTCAAGCTGTTGGTGTTGGAGATGATGAGTGTCAGACAGGATCATGATTTCTGAAGCTGGAAATCAGAGGTGTGATGTTGAATGCTGTCAGTGCGAAGGCCCCACAGGTTGGATGTCAGAAGAGAAAGAGGAATGCTAGAGTAAGTTGCATGAAGTCGTTGATAGTGTCACCAGCGGGCAGAACGTGATCTTCCGTAACTGGTGATGCTACTTGCCAGAGAATTCAATTCAATTTTATTTATAGAGCACAGAATCACAGCAAACAGTTAGCTCAAGGTGCTTTATATTGTAAGGTAAAGACAGCACAATAGTTACTAATAACAATTCAGTGGTCAATAGGTGATGATTTCAAACCTGTTTCTCTCTGATCCCTAATATAACCTGCAGCACAAGTTGCCATGGCACTATGCCTCTGTGAGACATAAATCACCTTTGTAATACTGAAAAGCCAGATTAAACCTGTAGTTTGCTGGATAAGCCCAAATCCTGCTTTGGGGCACAGGTTTGTGGAGTACACAAAGTCTCTTGTTTTTGCTCATTTAGCCAACAGCAGAGCATCTGATGGGTTTTCTTGTTGTTGAGACATTTTTTGCGTTAACATTGGAAGAGACTTGCAGTGCTGTGGTGACCGGAAACCATAGGTATTCGAGGACACAGGTATATCAGGTGTTTTTACCTTCAGATGCATGTCACACAGCTGGAATATATAAACCGTGGTCAGATGATCACTCTTTAAACTGCAGGTTCTATTCATAGGTTTTCATTTATTTCAGATAATCAGATTTTCTGTTTCTGTGTATCTGAATAAAAAAAAAAACATTACAATATCTTGTCACATTTAGCCATGTTTTGAATATAATTAATACAAATAGCCCTGCACAGCCCTTCCATCCTCTGGTGGTAAGGACAAAGACATGAGGAGAGGAGTTGGAATGAGGAATCAAGGATGTGCAAAAACACAGGATGTCAATAAAATAAATGTTGATAAGGCAACGTGGGCACGTATTTAAACTACTCTCAGCTATGAGGGAGTAGGATTGAAGTGACTGCCAATGAAAACTAACTGACTGGGAAATATAGCTAGTTTTATATTCAGAGGTAGCAGAAGCTAGCCAAAAATAATCTTGGACTATAAGCAGCAGCATCTGCATTTAGCTGTAGTAGCGGCTCATTCTTTGTGCCAAACTAGTTGCTAAACAGGCTTTATGTAAGTGTGTCACATATTATAGATATGTAACCGAAGAAAATCCTGGACTACAAACAAAGTGTTTCAGGCACTTAAGCAGCACTGCTTTCTGTGAGATAGAATAACTCTGCCCTGGACCTTAGCCTTTGCCTCCTTTAACGCCCTTTAAACAGACAAATGCTTCATGACAGACTAAAAGCCAAAATGTATGGTACACATGTAATGTCTAATAAAAAAAAAACATCCTCCAGAAGCCAAAGCATCATTGACAAGCAGATCTGTAGGAGAAAAATAAAAGAGCCAGCAGCTTCAGTAGCATCATAGCTACTGATGAACAAGCGCACAGACACACTGTATTTCTCTGAGGCTGGAACATTCTTAAGGATTATACCAGGAGGAGAGGATAATGAGAAGCATATCCTTTTGTGCTCTGCATATACTGTATCTCACTCAGGAATGCACACCATATAGCCTGTACAGTAGATATAGGAAATATTTAAATCAGTATGCAGTTTCCCTAATAGACTCTTACCTGTGTTTTTTAAATTTTATTTGGACACTACATTATGTTAACTAAAGCAGCTTCTATAAAACCAATTATAATAAAACCAGTCATCTAACCACTTCACCTCCCTCTATGACAAACCTGCATTGTCAGTTTGGACCCCTGAGAACAGGTTGCAGAGGTTTATTCACTCAAGTGTTAAGTTGAACTGTAATAACTGAGTATAAGTTCAAACATTAGCTGAGAATCAGAAATGAACAAACCCAAACATCCATGCATGTATAACGCAGTGATGCTCAGAGCACACCCATCTGCCAGACTTTATCAGAACCTAAAATACTTCACTGATTTTGTACCTTATACACAGTCCAGAATGTACATCTTTCTTATGAAAATGTAAAAATGTAAATAAAGAAACCATCAAAACATTTTTCTTCTGTTTTTATGGTCATATTCATACTCTCCCACTTGTCACTGTCAGACATGTCCAGATTTATTTATCAATGCAAATAACTCCCGTCACACACCAGCGGTGGACGCATTTAACTGAACTGTTCCCTCTGCACACACTGAGCCGGGAAACACAGCTTAATCTTCTCCAAGGCTGTAGTGTATCCCACCAGTCATCTTGGCCCCATGCAGTGCATGTGATTGAACTCTCCCGGGCGCATGTGAGGTGCAAGAAGCATGGAGCGCCAAGGTCCAGAAGCCACCCTGCGGCCTCCAGACAAGCAGGGCGCAGGTTAATGAAAACATCAAACAACTCCCCGTGGAGCCCGGATGAATAGAAAGCTGCTGTGACGATCAAGCCCCCCCCCCCAACCCTAGGACAGGACCTTAAAAAAAATCTAAACAAACAATAATCCCACATTCAAAAACAGACAGTACATTTGTGTGAAAGGAACCTTGGGAAAATAATTGGTGTCTTCTTTTTAAACAAATGTGATTTGTTTTTCAGTCCGTTGTCATCAACATTTCCATTTACAGAAAGCGGTGCTTTTGTACAAAATCTCCAAAAGTTGAAATGGAGAAAAATGCCAGCTTTTATTTTTTCTACTTTTCTTTTCACCTGTTTCTTTCTGCTGTGCTGTGGCATTAAAGACACTGCAGTGACTGTAATGCCATCAGACGCCCTCCCACCACATCTGCCCCACTTCATGTAAGAGTGTGTCAAAGCATGTAGCTACAGCCATTTGCACTGCTTTTACATGTGCAGTAAAGAACATTATGCGAGGTGCTTAATATGCTTTGTGAAGAGGAGCACCTTGTGTGAAATAGGCAGTTTTAAAGCCTGGTTATCTCAGTGTGTTTTCTCATTTAAAAATAAGAACAATGTAAAACAGCAAACAAACAAAAGGTCTTTTTGCAATGTTTAATGCTTGCCACACAGGAACAGTGACTAAACAGTGAAATAAAACTTTGTGCCCCCTTTAGAAGGTGGAGTATGGCATGTTGAATGAAGAGGCTAGCTAGTGCTATTACATGTGTTTGAGAGTTAATCTATATAACACTGTTACTACACCTGTTTGAAAATGGTGCACCTGCAAATCTTCAAAGTTACAATTTAACTACTGTATGCAGGAATAAACACGTCAGTATCTGATGGATTTGTGTTGATGGGCACAATGGGGAAGTTTTTGAAGGTGAACATTTCAAATAAACTGCCTGTGACTTAAGGGTTTAAAGAGCAAAACCTCAGAACAAACTAATGGCACAAATGTCTTCTGCACATTTTTTTCATCACAGCAAGAAAAAGTAAAAAAGTTTGTTTTTCAGTCTGCAAACGTTATCTGTTACATGTACTGTCTTCTTAATGGCTAAACTATCATCAGTGACCTTGTCTTTTATGGTAAAAGAATGATGTCCACTTTCTGCATGTTTCAAGGTAACAGTAATACTAAAGAAGGTATAAAGCTCAAAGGGTGCCTTGCTAGAGGTAGAGTCAGCCATCAGGTGTCTGTCCACCCATCCATTTTCTTCCATTTATCCAATTGAGGGCTGCGGGTGGGCTGGAGCCCATCCAAGCGGCCACAGGGTGAGAAACGTGAACTAAGATGTTTGTATGAGAAAATCAGAATCCCCTTTATATCTACTTTGGACTCATTTAACCTTTTTTGTGTTGCACTGTAATATTCTGCTGTCGTCTTTTTTGACCCCTTCCTGTTTCCCCAGTCGTGTCCGCGTGTCTGTCTGTATCCTGTCACTATGAATGACTGCTTTCACCTTTTGTAATCCCATTCTTTCGTTTCTACCATGTCTCCATGTTTGTTTCTTCATCTGTGTCTCTATCAAGTTTGTATGCCTTAGTCTGGATCTTTGTGTTACTTATATTTCCTGTTTTATTTTGGTAGTCTTTGTCCTGTGTGTTTGGAACTGAGTCCAATATAACAATTTGTCTGTAAGTCTTATTGTCATATACTGCATACTGTTTATATACTAAAATTGCTGCTTTGACATGTGGGTGACCTTTTGTTCTGAAACCCACTTAAAGGCATCAGCTCTTTGGTTCTTCTCGTGACTACATTTTTGAAAATAAAAGTGATTTATGAATGTACCTTGCTAACCATCATTAACTGATAACTCCTGAGCCCACATATGGTTGTGTTTGGTATCAACAAAACAAATATGACAAAATTCAGAAACAGTAGTTTAAGCGCAGTCGTTGTGGGTCGTGCTCATCTTTTATGTATAATCTATAGCTGAAATGTACAAACGTAAACTAAGGAGTCCAGCAATCTTGGATTTTTTTTACTGAGAAATGTGGTTATATATACTCTGCCTCACTATACCTCACTCTGCATTTAATCATTTGTTATTATTAATCTCTGGTTCTCTTCCACAACGCTCTCTGTGCTGTCTCTCTCCTCTCAGCCCCAACTGGTCACGTTAAATGGCTGCCTCCCTGAGCCTGGTTCTGCTGGAGGTTTCTTCCTGTTAAAAGGGAGTTTTTCCTTCCCACTGTCACCAAGTACTCATTCATAGAGGGTTGTTTTGATTGTTGGGTTTTCTCTGTAATAATTTT
>VOQJ01020641.1:0-10751 GCA_015052665.1 Apistogramma diplotaenia | reverse complement strand
AGCCTGGTTCTGCTGGAGGTTTCTTCCTGTTAAAAGGGCAGTTTTCCTTCCCACTGTCGCCAAGTGCTTGCTCATGGGCGGTCAGTTTGGCTGATGGGTTTACTGTGTAATTAATGTAGGGTCTTTACTTTATAATTTAAAGAACTTTGAGGTAACTATTGTGATTTGGCACCATATAAATAAAAGAGAATTGAATAGAGTCTCTATATTTTATTAAACTTTTCTTTATAGTGAGGCTCTATACACATGCCTGCTCCCTTTTAGATGATTAATAATAAATGTATCTTGCATTAATGTGCAGTGCACACATACTTTTTCAAAAAGCTCCTCTTCACTGGTAATATTTTGTCTATAAATGTCTACAGTGATATAATATCATTTTACTTGTACTTACTGCCTTTCTTCCTCCATGTACTTCTTCAGCCTCGGCAGTGAGACAAAGTCGTTACTGTTACGAGACAGATTCTGTGGAGGCACAGAAACAGCCACTGTTGATGTTCACAAGGAGCAAACATTATTAAGGCACGGATTATCACTTTAACCTTGCGGCTGTACCTTGGGGACAATTTCCTGCTGCCTTGTGGTTATTGGTCACTCTAGATTGTATCATTTCATTCAACTAAGTGGAAGTCAGCTTACTTTAGGCGACCTCAGCTGAGAGACGATAGGGATTTATGTGAGCTTGAAGATTCTCCTCAGAACATAAATCAGTGGACCAGCTCTTTTGCAAGACATCTTGCTTTTTCTTAATTATTGCTATTAGCAGCTGAAGCATCTGAAGCATGTATCACTGCCTTTGGTATTGATGCAGCAGATTGTGAGGACTGCCTTCTAACAGCGTGTAGAGGCTGTTTTCAGGCCTGTGAACGTGGTTAAAATCAAATGGGATAATATCCATCTATGTCTTTTTGTGCCTACACAGCTCTGTGCAATTCATGAAATTAAGAGTTTGCTATGAATAAAGCATGAAAGGGCAACCAATAAGCTTGTTGTCATCTTCGAGAGCTTTCCTCTCTTGTTCGGCTATGAAGTGTTGGTGAATACAGGCAAACCAGACACACCTGATACCACCTTAGAGATGCTCTTCATTTTAAGGCTGCGAGTAGAAGAAGTGCATGACGTCTCTTTCTCCCTCTGCTGGTCAATGATCCTTACTCATGCGGGGAATGGCAATCAATAAGAACACAGATGCTTCAATTTCTAGTGGAGCAAAACTGACTGCAAGATTTATTTGCTTAATTAGCTGGAAGAAAAGAAAACAATGAAAGATGCAATCACCCCATTCGCATCCTCTTTCTTGTCTTCACATTTTCCCTGCAGTACATCAGAGACTCAATAATTACTGCAAGCTTTCTGTGTGGAGGATATACACAAACTGATATTCTGATATGATGATGATAATGATGATATAAAACAGGAAGACACGTCCATCTATCTATGGGCTTAATAAATATGCAGTTGTACTCATTTATTTAATAGATAATGATCAACATCAACCTATAATAACATCAGTGGCTTCATTGTGCTGATAATCATGTTGGTCTGTAATTACAGATGACTTCAAATACTATATATTTCTGGCTTCATAGAGAAGCTGTTTAGAAGGAGCCAGCAGCAGTTTATCTGGCTACGTACTGTTAAACAATGTTAAAATGAAGATTCCCTAATTTCCCAGCATCATTGTTGGCAGCTAAGTAATATTTGTGGAAAGGATTCGTTTTTAATTTCATTTTCATATAAACATGCCATCACTGTAGCTGACTGTGAAAGTTATAGGATTATCTTTTACTTCAGATGCCTGTGAATCCCCCTTGGCTGTGCAAACTAATGCCAAAAAAACCCCCCAAACCAATAAAATAAGCACGTATTTGGAATAGATGACTTGCCTTAAAAGTAGAAATACTTGATTTATTAATTTGAAGTTATAACTGTAAGCCAGAGCTTCATCAAATAAACTAAAATCCACTGTGATGATGCGTCAAACATCAAGATTTTCTTTAGAGTTTGGGCTACTGCCCGTGAATACATGTAGATGTAAGATGAAAAAAGCGATGTGAAGTCGGGAGACAAGGGCGCAACCGAGTATTTAAAGTACTTACATTTAAAGTATTTTTAAAGTTGAAACTGCAGTGGTTGAACGTAAAGCCATCATGGAGGTGGTTTAATATGTAGCTGCTTGATCATTTACTGTCCGTTAAGCCCTGTGTTGGCAAATCTTGAGCAAAAACATCCAGCTGAATGCTATGTTAAATGCCGTTTTGGGGTCTTTTCTCAAAAAAAGTAATGTTTCGCACATTGCTCCTTCCTTTTCTTAGAAATAATACAGTACTTTAGTTAATTACCCGCCTTAATTAATTACTTATTTACTCATAATTCATTATACTACTCGTAAATAGAAACCTGAGGCTACATTTCCACACATCAACACAAATTCCTGTCCCAATGAGGACATACATCACATACATACTGTGATCTTACTTTTAGTGTTTGCATATGAACAAAGCCAGCAACAAAAATCAAAGCTGAAAATCAGCCCAAAGAGGCTTCAAAGAGATCACGACAGTGACTTTCTTTAGAAATGTGCATGGGTAGAAATGGAGGCTGCAATGCTGCAAGTCTGCCTTTGTTACCTGCTGAAGTTCAGGCTCTGGCTGCTGGGCTGAAGTTGGCACACACTCAGCAAAACGTCACTCTGGGTTTTTCCACTAGCTCTGTGTCATCATGCCGTCTGTGCAGATGCTTGCAAAGAGCCAAAGTTGTGTTAGCATCCTGGATACCGTTTGCTGTTTACCATCATGCTCTTCTTCTTTTGTGCAATATAAAATAAACATATAAAAAATAAAGTACTAAGGTTTGTACAATAACGCATTACAGAAAATGTAATGTGATTACAGTAATGCATTACGTTGGAACTGGTCATATGACGAACTGACGTCATCACATCAGATTTTCAAACATATGAACCTACAGAGTAGCTTATTCACCACCTGTGAAGAGTTAACGTGTTTTGTTTAAAATTTCATAGCAGCATTCTTTACATATACAAACTAGCATAGAAAAAAATAACCAAAACGTTGTCTTCATACCTTTACTTATAAATAAAGTCCATGCGCCACTCCTTTTGAAGAAAAGCATCGGTAACTTGTTTGCTAACTGTTCACTGTAGCTTGCTGTCTAATTCTATCATTCTGCAGCCGAGGAGTCGTAAGAAGAATCCCTGGGACCACCAGCGCCCCCTGTCATGAGGCACAAGAACTGCGTGCCTCACCTAGTGCCTTTTTGCTGCAGTTTCATGATCACTCAGCACATTAAAACATTACATACATACAGTTGTGGATTAAAAAAAAAACACTGGGCATTATATACACCAGCTAAAATATAGAAATTTAGATCATATAGTAAAAGTGTTCGAACTTAATAGCGACATGCAGAGAGACAGCAATATGGTCTCACTGCATAGCATGCCAGCACAGTTAGCATAGTCATTACGCAATCCATGGTGAGGCTCAGCGGGCTGGTGCCTCACCGCTCGTCTCCTCCTGGTATTTGAACGGTAAATGTGAAAATTCAGCGATCCTGAGTAAAAAAAAAATTCTACAAATGGTGAAGTTAAATGGAGAAGCACTTTAAATTAAAAATCACTGGATAAATATAACCATTTAATTTATTTTTAATTTCATATTTTCATGATGACGGGTGAGGCACGGCCTGCCTCCCCTGACTGCGCGTCACTGGTCATATGTATGTGTACATAGTTTGTCTGTTCTGGGTAATGCAGTGGGTTTTCTGTTGAACAAAGATGTCAGCAGCAATGGAAACAAGAATGTTGGGAATGAAACACAGTGACATTGATTGTTTAGACAATGTAACCAAACCTAAAGTACGGAGGTGACAGATCAAAAAGAAACTCATATTGATTAATTCTTCTGTTGCTGTTTCGCTCAGCAGCTAATCTACTACTTTGAGTGTTTTCAGACCTCATTTTCTTTACGTGTTCGAACGGTCGCTTAGTAAACACAATACCAAACTTGTCAGCGTCATGACAGGCCTCTCTGGATGAGCACTTCCATCTGGCGTAGCATCAAGGTGACCTCTGTGGTGTGCTGCTTTTCTGAATGCAACCCTGTGATAAGATAAGAGGGTGGTATAGAGTTACTGCCCCCAGAGATATAAGGTAAAGAGGAACAAGCTTAGTAAGCACAGCACTTAGCTCCTGTCTAATGTGTGCGAGAGAATTTATTGTGGTCTCATTCTATTCATAGGTTTTAGACAGACAGTTTCCTCAGGTCGGACTGAGAAATAGACCAAAGACGGAAGCATAATGCAGTGTCAGTCAAAAGTGTTGGTTAGGCTGGAAAGCATTGTAACAATCCAGCCCATTCGCACTCCAAGGTTTTCAGACACTGCGATATTGTCAAATCCAGTGCCGTCTCACAGATATGTACAAGGTTTTCTTTTTCATCACTGCCTGATGCACCAGACAATACTGAGACAACACTGTCACTCCCATCTCGTACATGAAATCAAAGAAACACTGCTCACACATGTCGCTGTCTTTGTACCAAAGGGCAACTTTCCTCGCAGTGGAGTTTGATTTTGTGCCTGTTGTGGCGGGATGTAATTTTCAGCTGCCCAGCAGGAGGTTATTGGTACAATGGTAATCGGACAGAACATGTTAGCCCCTGCCAGACAGCAAGAATATTGCCCAAAATTGCCCACAGTACACAATTGCATCAAAGGCTGCAGTGCAAAGTGTTAGCTGTCAATGAGTTGTGTGTCTCTCGGACCAAACCAGAGCATCTTTACATGAAACGGTTTGCTGTAACAAACTGTAACAAAATGAAAGTCACACAATTTGTGTAAATGCAGATTTAACCCTATTCTGTTAATGATGAACACAGAAGGACTATAGTGTCCTATAGTGACCCTAAAATCACCTGTGGGTCATTCTATAGACGATCAACCAAATCTCAAAGGACCATTTTTTTAAAACAAACATATTTAACATATTTTCACAAAGACATGCAAAATTTTCCACTTCTGCTATGAAATTTTCCCAGCTGCATACCCTTGAATAGCTTTATTTTTTTTCCAGCATCACTTCATTAACTTTGTAACTACAAACACAGATTAAGTGCAGATAGCCACATGAAATTTTCCAGACTGAAAAACACATTTAAGCATCAAAAAAATCACATCCACTCAAAGTCTCAGAAACTAATGACAAAATCTCACCATCATGGTGTTAAATTCTTGAGTAGAAAGAATGTTGAGTTTTATGTTTATGTGAGTGTTAAAAACAGCTTCTATTATCTCAGAAGGAATCATGGCGAGCTGATGAGCCTGGTTTTAAAATGTAGAAAAAAAGGAAACGTTTCTTCTGTTGTAACTTCAGAAAATAGATAAATAATATGAAGTCACTGTCCAAAAAAAGCGCTTTCATCACTTCTAAACCATCGTAATAAATCTTTAAAGTTAATGGTTGCCAGTCTGCATTTCTTTGTTTCGCCATCTGTCTGTCACATGAATCCTAGAAAACTTAGATGCAATTTTAAAACCCCACGGCTGCATGAGATCCTTACTGCGTTCTGGGATTTTCACCACTGCACAGACAAAGCCCATAAAAGCTCCTTTCAAAGGTAAAAGGAGGGTGACACTTCTGTTAGTGTTAGCTGCAGAGTGGATCTGCATCAGTCAACGGGGCTGACAGATTTCGAGAGGACGGAGCGCTGTGAAGGAAACCGAGCAGACATGTCTGATGCAAACAGTTTACCTCGAGAGAAAAAAAAATCATGAAAATATAACTTGACAAATATACAAAAATTTCACGCAAATCTTTTAGAAATCTACTATCAGAATCCAACAGTAGTCCAGATTGTGCGACCTTAAACATCAGCAGCATGCAGTCACCTTTTACACTGCTGTGTGCGCTTCAGAAAAAATACTTCAGCATGTGATTATGATGAGCGTATTGAATTGTTAGCAGATTTGATGGTAGTAGGTGTACCATGTCAGAGAAGCAGTTACCTCCTGTTTATCTCCTCCCTGGTAAGCAAACAAGCACCATGAAAGCAGACTTCCCAACCCCTTGATGTCTAGATTCTGTTTGTGCGGTGGGTGAATAATTTCTACAGTCATCACACACACACACACACACACACATACACACACACACACACACACACACACACACACACACACACACACACACACACACACACACACAGCTGCACAGCTGCAGAATAGCAGCTTTATTGTTTCTCACGCTGGATTTAGATTGGAATGTGCAGGTGCTGTTTCAGAATCACGCTGCCATTGTACCAATTGTGCATTATCTGTATCAAATATCTCTCACACTTATGGGAACCACGCGCATCCAGAAAACACAAAAGAGTCAGCAGCTGGCAGGTACATTCTCTTTGAGCAAATTACCCACTGATTGTGTTTTGCCAGTACGGTAAAGCTGACACAGTGCTGTGTCTGACAAGCACACAAGCATGCAGCCACCTGGCTCAAATTTCCCCTTTCTTTGACTCAACAGAGTGTGTCTACGACATGCAAAAACATCCTTCTCGTTTAAAATGAAAGGTAAACGTATTAGTGCTTCAGCCTAGCATGCTCTTAGTGATTCTTCTCAGTTTCTCTGGTTAATTATTGATCTGAGCAGTGTTTAGATCCTTGAATAATTAACACGCCAGTGTTGCGGCTGTCAGAATGAAAGCGATCGCGGCAATGCGTCAAAACAATATTGAGGGAAGTGTTAAATTATGCAGCGTTGCTCTCGTGTTCATTAAGTGTCACCTGACCAGTTTCTTCTGTAACACCGAATGCACAACACCACAACAGCAGTGTCAGTCGGCAGGAGGAGCAATATTTTTATGTTATGTTGTGACACCTTTTGAAAGGCGTAGAACAAGATTAGCACAATACACTGAAAATGCAAATCACACATTTTAACACATTAATACGGCTTCCTTTCAATGTCCTTAAATCCTACCCCTTTAAAAAAAAATTGAATTGAAATGCCCACGTGCTGTATTTATTTGTTCTCCTCTAATGACAGCTATCATCCTTTTCATTTACATACAACATAATTAAGAAAATGTGTTTCTTTAAAAATATTCAAACACCAGTGTATGAAATGAGTCCTTAAACCTACAACCATAAAAAGCTCCTCGCATATGTGACACAGTTGACTTTTTCTTTATTCTGCCTGTAATTACAACTCCGTAAGTATCTAATATCATTAAATAAAATCTTTCCAATGCATTTACAAGCATAAATTTCAACAAATGCAGTTAATTAAGTGGATACGATAAAATACATCTTAATTTGTTTTTTGGTTGGCCACCAGCTGAGCACTCTGGACTCCACTCACAGTCTCTTTATAAACATCAAAAGGCAAGCCGTTACAAATCAAGGCTCTCGCATGCACGGCTGAACCAGCACTCAAACCGGAAAACAGAGAAGCTGATATTTACAGCATGAACAGATGAATGGGACGCCATTCTCTGCTAATGACACCGTGCGTTCACTACATTTACAAACATAACAAATAGTTGTTTGTTGCATTATTAATGTTTCACATTTCATAACTTTAAAAAAAAGTGTTGTTGTTGTTATTTCAGGTCGGTAACAAATAAGCAAGTTCAGCCAGCGTTCCTTTTCAGAATGTTTGTAAAAGCAGCCAAACACACGGCTGTATTATACTGTAAAACTTTACACAGCCCGGTGTTTTTACAGGTTTTTGTAGATTACAGTCGGCACACTATAAAACAGTCCTCATGCAGGTAAATCTTGCTGTAATTTAATAAATAATTGCAGTACATACATGTACATGGTAGGTACAGTACACAGTACTAGAGTACTTGCTGTACTGTGAATCTGACAGATTGTTTCCTAAGTTTAATGTTACAACAACATTGTAAGTGATTTTAGGATTTTAGAGCCTCGTGTAAGTTACATTAAAGTAATGGCTACATCAATAAGCTGAAACGTTGATATATTTATGTTTTATTATTCAATTGTGCTTTTGGCAAAGATTTTCTCAGGGTGAGCAAAATTTACAGTGACAGACTTGACATTTGACCATCATTTCACACACAGTTTGAATATATTTGCTTTGACACACATCGTGGACATCCGCGGCTCTATCCTTACTGACATGCCACAGTAATCAGCAAAGATAATTTTGAGGAACATTTATGCAGAGTTGGAATCACACAAGTCCTAAAGTCTTCCTTTAGTGTGTGTGTCACTCCTGCAAGCCTGCGAATGTGGATGTTAATTACCAAAAGCCTGATTTACTTCCATGATAGTTTTCCTTTTTTCCAGAATTTTTTTCTGATCTACAATTACATCTTGTTAAGTGCTTTTTAGCAAACCATAAATTAGTTTAATGGGTTGAGGGTTCTGAAATCAGGAAGCTTATTTAAACAGTGTGGCAACTCTTAGGCACCGACTAACACATCACGAGGAATCAGTGTTGCCTGCACTAAATCAAGTAAACACTGTGTGTGTGTGTGTGTGTGTGTGTGTGTGTGTGTGTGTGTGTGTGTGTGTGTGTGTGTGTGTGTGTGTGTGTGTGTGTGTGTGTGTGTGTGCGTGCGTGCGTGCGTGTGTGTTTTTCCCACTTGTTTCTTCCACTGTGGTGTTTTCTTATGCAGCTTCTTGTGCACTGAAGTGCACTATCTAAAGTCAGATTGGATTTTTTTTCTTTATTTTGATATTTTTTATTAAGAAACAAACATGATATTTATTTCAAAAAGCAGAGATCATGAGGAGGAACTGAACATGATTCATTGATAAGTATTACAGTTATATATTTGCTTTCTGGACTTTCTGATGGCCCATCGTAGCAGAGCGGAATCCCAATGGAGACAGGATTTAGGGCAGAGTTCCCCAGAGTCTAGATGATGGTGGTGGTAAAGACAAAGATGGAGGCTTGGAAGGAGCTATGAGAGACTTGGGTGGCGGAGTTGGGGAGGAGGTGGGCTGCAGAATGAGTCTGACAAAGAGAATGACGGATGAGCAGTGAAATTCTGCTGAGTGGAGGCTGAATGGCTGGAAGGAGGCAGGCAGGAAGGTGGCTGGACTGGAAGCAATGACGTCAACATTAAGTTTGGCAGCGTGTTTTTGTTCGGTTAAACTGATTTACCAGTTTACTAGCTGACTCAACCTACTTGGTTTCTAAGCAGGAGTGGGCAATTGGCTGAATGAAGCAAGTTCTTAGTGTCCTGTAATTTTATTGTCTCCTCTGTATTTTTTAACTCTGCTTTTGGTTCAGGGACCTCCTGAAGTGCTGGTCTAGTCTCAGTGCTCATTGTCTGTGTCCCTTCCTTTTTAAAAACTCATCACAGCATCAGACTCCTCTGTATTGAGTGGCATTAAAAAAAAGGTCAGAGGTACTTAGATTTAATGAAAACAGATAAATCAGATCCCGATAAAAAAAACCTCAACATTCTTTCATTGATACTTTTATTAAAAATTAAGTAGAAATGCTGCACACCCCGGCCCTGAATTTGATAAGCAGACAAGGATGGATGGATGGATGGATGGATGGATGGATGGATGGATGGAAATACACTGGCACATGATAGCATGCACCATAACTCAGGCCATCAAATGCCTGTGGGAGTCACAGTCAACAGCACACTGACTTTCTGACCCTCAAGGCTGAAATCATGGTACTTGGGTACCTAACCTGATGTGCTGCCTTTGCTTTTAAACTGAAAACTGCCAGGTTGTATTTGATGACTCGGCTCTCATCACAAGCACCGATCCTCCAAACAAGAAATGGGTCTGTCTGACACAAAAGTTTGCTCACTGCACAAGTTTGAGTTGGTGTATTCACAGGCATAGAAGAGGTGTGCAGACAACCAGGGAGAGATCCAAAATTAGCAGCCTCTCTGAAAGCAGTCCTGAGAGGCACGAGAAGCTGACCTTCAAGTAAATTGGCCAAATTTTAATCAGTTATGGGTTTTGAGGGATTTGGCAAACACTAATTTTACATTAAATACCTGTACACACAGAAAGCAATTTAGATTCTGGAAGTGCTTCGAACATCACAGACAGACAAGACAGTTTTGACCATTCAAAGTGTGGGGACATTTCTATTCTAAGGCTTTGCTGTCAGTAAATCCTACATGCGAAATCCTGACACATGGACCAGAAATAGGAGAGTAGTTTGGAAATAAAGAAAGAAAAACAAGGCTGAGATGGTTTGGACAAGTCCAGTAGTGGGAAATAGTAGATAGTGGATATACTGGATAAAGGATGTTGAAGATGGAGTTGCCAGGTGTGAGGAAAAGAGAAAGACCACAGACCGGATTCATGGGTGTAATGAAGGAGGATGTGCAGAGGATTGGAGGACATGCAGAAGAGGATACTGGAGACAGAGTGATGGAGGCAGATGAGCTGTTGCAGTGAACCCAAAAAGGGAACAGCTTTGTCACATGATATAAATGTGTTGATAAGTCAATTAATATTTCACTTATGCAAGCAATTTCATCAAGTATGGATAATTATAAGATGATTATTTTATATACACTATACTGTTGAGGATTTCACCCATAAAAGGCAAATTAATAAAGTGAATAAAGATTTAATTTTATCTGCTGTCATTCATGAGTTATCCATCCATCCATCCATCCATCCATCCATCCATCCATCCATCCATCCATCCATCCATCTTCATCCGCTTATCCGGGGCCGGGTCGTGGGGGCAGCAGCCTAAGCAGAGAAGCCCAGAC
>VOQJ01020637.1:26081-39013 GCA_015052665.1 Apistogramma diplotaenia | reverse complement strand
TGTTTGTACCTTCTGTTTGGGTTTGTGGCTCAAACCTTTCAACATAAAGCGCCTCGAGGCGACTGTTTGTTGTGATTTGGCGCCGGATAAATAAAATTATTATGCAACTCTCTCACAAGTTATTATAAAGTTCCAAGAATACATTCATAAAATGTATTAAAATATATAGATGATATGTTTAAAATCTAGCCACTGATTTGCTTATCAGGTTATAAAGTTGTCGTAGCATCACTTGCTCATTGTTTTCTATTCATTACAGATGTTTCCTAATTTTAAGAGGTCACCACATAGGTCAGCACACTAGGGGGTACTAACCTACTTGCAGCTGTCCTGTTCTGGTACATTATCAACTTTTCATCAGCTGCCACATGAATTATTAAAGACAACAATATCACCCAAAGCAGAAGGTCATTTTAGGCTCAGAGTGCCGCTGGGCTTCCCAGAGTAAGAAGACCTCATCAGATCTGCTCTTAGGTCAGCGTAGTGAAAGGAAACCCTGCCTGCTGGTAAAGCCACTGTACACAACCTGCCAGTAGATGAAAAGCACAGCCCGGTCAGATATTTCCCCCTGAATCTCTGATGTTGCATCCTGTTAGGCCGCCTCACATTTCCACACTGTCTTGGGACTACGGTTACTTTTCATTTCTGTTTGAAGTTTTGTGCTCTTGCGCTCCTTTTTCCTTCTCAAATGTCTCACCACACGCCCTCTGCTGCAGGTGTATTGACGTGTATCAGTCTCCCAGTCTGAAGTTGCTGTGCAGCATCCAGCAGCACCACAAGATCATCAACACTTTGCAGTGGCATCACGACCACAGCTCCCCGTCCGAGCAGCACTGCCTCCTGGCTTCAGGCTCCAGTAATGCCATCGTCTACGTGCACAATCTCCATTCTATTATAGGTGGGCACAATCATTTGTAATATCTAGCATGTCCAAGAAATTGTCCTGCAATCTTTCTATCGCATATTTATTTACTTATTTGAATGTGAGTAGGGAGCCTGAGACACACAGCCTGTTTAAGCTTTAATGTTTCATTTGGTGTTTACATCACTGCTTTTATTTTTGTGTAGAAAATCCTCCAGAAAGTCCTGTGGTGCTGACGGAGCCGTATCGCAGGTTGTGTGGGCATACAGCTAAAATCACCAGCATGGCCTGGAGTCCCCACCACGACGCTCGGCTGGTCACCGTCTCCTATGACGGCACAGCCCAGGTCAGCGCCAGGCCGGCCTACTACTCTTCTAATAAGTGGATATATTTTTATGTTGTTGTTGGTTTTGTGAATGTTCCGGTTCTTTAGGTGTGGGATGTTCTGGAGGAGGCGGCTGTCTCGAACTACAGAGGACACGTTGGTTATCTGTTGAGTGTGGACTGGTCACCTGTGGATCCGGATGTGATCTGGACTGGAGGGAAGGACTTCACCGTGCAGGAGTGGAGCGTCTCCAAACAGGAGTTTACGAAGCCGCCTAAAGGTAACGTCAGAACCGCGAGCGACACGCGTTGTTTCGGTGCAACCAACCAGGCTGTGACACGCTCATCTTCTCAGGGAAGAAGATGGTCGATCTGAAGGAGAAGATGAAGGCTAATACCAAGCAGAAGAAGAAGAACAAGAAGGGCGGGCCGCCAGGGGCCGAAGGAGCCGCACAGCCGGAGATTAACGGCACGCCCGTGACAGCAGGAGAGAAGCCGGTGACGGGACAGCAGCCGTCTGGTGAAGATGAGGACGATGAAGCCAGCTCAACATGCAGCCCAGCAGCTTCACCAGGTAGCAGAGTAGAAAGCAGCAGTTGTGACAGATTTTTGTTTACCTTTGTGTCAAACCTCAAAATGTTTTTTGTCTTTCAGCCACTTTTGAGATGCAGAGAAAATCCTCTGCTGCTTTAAAGAGTAAAGACAAGCCAGGTATGTATGTTTTTGTTTAGAAGTTGGCTTAAGGCACATTATTTGTGTCTCATCGTGTGGATTTGTGTGTTTCCATCTTCAGACTTGCTTGGCGTGAAGAAGAAAAAACCTCGCTCCATGTTGCCTCTCAGTACATCCATGGATCATCGTCCCAAAGAGGAGCTGCTACAGGACTGCATCACTCTGGCTTCTGTCAGACATAACAACAGTAAGACCACAATTCTGCTCATTTGAGAGTAGCAAGGTTCCCTTTATTGTTTTTAATAGATACAGAGGTTATAGAATAGCAGTGAGTTAGAATAATTACCTGGTAACTACACTGTAACAATGTGATTTAGAGAGTTAGGTGTTATTTATCGTCTTGACAGATTCAGACCTTCAGTAAAGTATCATTTAAACATGTTCTGTGTGTGTGTGTGTGTGTGTGTGTGTGTGTTCCAGCTCCCCCCACAGGCTGCATCCCAGGCCAGAGAGATCACATCCATCTGGGCCTGTTTGCTGACAGACAGGCTCTGTACCGCATGTTTGATGCAGAAGGTAAGCGTTAGTCTCTCCCTCAGCCTCAGATACCTACGCGTCAGTGTGTTCAGCTCATGGAGCGACTTTTAAATGGAGAGGAGTTCTTTTAGACGCATTCAGTCAGCTGTTAATGTCGCTCTTCTTCAGAGGAGGGCCACGTGGAGGCGGGTCACTTCGACTCTGTAGTGTACCTGAGGCTGTGGACCGGAGACCTGGAGGGGGCGCTGCAGCTCGCCACAGAGAAAGGAGAGCTCAACGACCACCTGCTCTCCATCGCTCCTCTGGGTAAACACAATACTGACTTTTCACTATTTAGCCTTTTTGGGTAGCACACACATTTTTAGTTGATCCCGTGTGTACGAGTGTGTGTTGGTAACACGCTGGTGTTTATTTATTTATTTTTACGAGAGATGTTAATTTTTGTTGTGTGTGACAATTGATCTGAAACTGAGCATTTACAGAGTGTATGATAGCCAGTAAAAGAAAATGTATCGGTGCCTCAAGTGTCTCAGAGTGACAGAAGCTTATGAGATATAGATATTCCAGATATCAGGGCCTGATTATTCAAGTATGTTAAGAGAAGGATTTTAAATGTAATTCTGGATGTAACTGGGATTCAATGAAGGTCAATAAGCTCTTTCTTTCTGCTCGCTGTCGGTGCTCTCTCCCTGCTGCATTTATTCACTGAAGGGGAAAGTGACCTGTTTAGATTTTTGAACATTTAGCCAATGATAAATTCATGTGACTGAAGGAATCACTGACAGGGTAAATGCCACATGTCAATATTTGCTGATCCTGATATTCATCTGTACATTTGCGTCTTTACTTTTGGCTTTAATGGCAAATGGTTCATTTGCTCCCAGCTGGGTTTGAGGTGTGGAGCCGGACGGTGGAGGCCTTCGTCAAGCAGCTGTGCCTGCAGGAGCAGTACCTGAAAGCAGCGTCCCACCTGCTGTCCATCAACAAACTCTACGAGGCGGTCAGCCTGCTGCGCTCTCACAAGCTCTACAGGTTTATGCTTTTCTTTGTTTTCTTCATACACACACAGTTCTAGTCCAGGTTTGTTGCCGCTGCACTATTTTCTACAAAAATAATGTAAAAGTAAATGAAATGCCCTGGTCTTTGGGTGCTTCTTGCTCATCTGTTTTTATCAGGGAGGCCATAGCGCTGGTCAAGGCCCGGCTGCCGGCTGACGAACCTCTTCTGAAGGAGTTGTACACCTGTTGGGCAGCAGTGCTGGAGAAAGATGGACATTTCTCTGCAGCAGCTAAGTGGTGAGAAGTGAAAAGGCAGCATCTCGTCTTCTGTTTAACGTTACGTCTAAAGTTGCTTTTAAAATGTATTTAAATTGCTTTACAACCATTGAACCGGTCCCTCGTCTCCTAGCTACCTCGCTGCTGATGCCAGCTTCGACGCAGCCAAGGTCATCGCCAGGAAGAATGACGTCGTGTCACTGAGGACCGCAGCCAATCTAGCAAGAATCTCAGGAGAGGCCGCCCTGGCACAGTCGCTGGCGCTGCGATGTGCCAAGGATCTGGCTGCCGCTCGAGACTGGGTTGGAGCGCAGGAGGTCCTGAGTTCACAGGACGGCCTTCTGGTTAGTTGTCCACGTTTGATTTTAGGTTAAGAACACTGAGTGAATATCTGTAGTCATAACACTGACTCCAACCCTCTGCAGGGCCACAGACTGCATCTCTGTGTAGCTGAGCTGCTGGCCGCGATGCTGGGAGACTCTGAAGTTAGCCCTGCAGCGTCCTGCGTCTCCACTCATCCGTGGGCGTCGCCAGGTGAACGTCACATCAGCATCATGGACCGAGTGAGAGATGTGTGGGAGGAGCAGTTTACGGTTTCACATCAAAGCGTTGGAGCACTTCTGCAGGAGCTGAAATCTGCAGAGAGTCCAACACCCACTGCTAACACTCCCCTCAGACAGGTACAGGTACATAGGTGGTCTGGAAACAGCTGCCATTTATAATGCATACAGGAAGTGACTCATGCACAAGTTGTTATTTTTTTTAATAGAAGATGTAAAAAGTGGAAACCTATTTGAAGTCTTTTGATTGATTTGGGATCAAATCTCCTTCAGACCGTCTTGTCCATCTGTGTCCCCGTCTGCAGGTCCTGCTGTACTCGTCCCTCCATCTGACCCGTGCCGTGCTGAGCTGGTTACTGCAAGATGACGATCAGCTGGTGAAGGAGCTGTGGCAAGTGGCGGCCTGGCTGAGAGAGGCCGGGCACTTCTCTGTCTCTGCAGACCTCTGCAGGCTGCTGTTCCCAGATGGTATTTCTCATTAATAGAGCAGTCAGATACTCATTTTTTTTTTTATCATATCACTGAGACAGAATAAGGGCAAACTGACATTTCAGCCAGTGTCTGAAATAAATTTGAGACGAGGATTTCTTAGGCATCACTTTGATGACACCTTGTGGTGAATAAGTGTTGTGACAACAGGAATATAAAGTGCTGACCAATGTCAGTCTGTAACAGGAGCTTAGATTCCCAGAACTGCAGCCTGTTTGCCTATAAAACTCAACTGTTGTATGCGTGAATTTAAATGTGAGGGCTTGCTTCTTTTTTTGTTTTAACGCTGTAAAATAAAAATGTTTGGCAGACATTTAGCAACATTGCCTTGCAGTGTCCCCCGCAGATGGAGACCAAACCAAACCAATGACAGTCAAAATGCTTATATTATAATACACACATTTCCTGAGAATTCCTCTCTCTCTCTGTTGGTCAGGTGATGTCAGTGTTTGTTCCAGGAAACATCCCAAAGCTCTTCATTACACAGAAGAAGAAGCCAAAGCAGCTGCCAGCAGTCTCCTGGCTTTTGTCCATTACCATCGTCTGTATGAATGCTGGTGGCAGACCTCAGCAGCTAGCCGGGAGATCCAGAACGGGCTCTGCCCGTCAGCGGCCGAGTCGTCTCCTGAAGATGGAGTGAAGGATAAAGAGGCAGCAGAGAGTTCCAGTCCTGTGAGAGGGGAGTTTGATAAACTGGACTTTGAGTCGCTCCTTCTGTCTGGGTCTCACGCTGCCTGCCAGGCCACCCAGAGATGTGTGAGAGAGGTCCAGCAGCAGCTGGGTGCCATGGTGCTGCAGCACAGCCAAACCCAGGGAGGGCAGCTCGACTCTGGGGAGAAGCAGCACGAAAACCCTGCAGTGATTTTCACCGCCAGAGACTCATCAGACGATCAGGATTCCGTTAATGTTGAGCAATGGTGAGAGCTTTGTTCCAGCTTCATAATAATCTGATGTTTATATGCGATTATCAGAGGCGTGATTATACCGGTCAGAGCACTGTGAACCGGAAGATTCCTTTCCAGAAACACTAGTTTTACTAAATCTTTTTCTCCGTGCCAGTTTGTGCCTGATTTCATATTTCAGTCTGAGACTTGCGCGTTAAAGGTGCAGTGGATTATCTGTAAAACTGACAATTCCCATCAGCCTCAGTCTACTTAAGTCTTATTCTTTGTGATGGTTTGGAGGTTTGATTGTTGAATCAGGCAACTGTGTTTTTTCTCTCCAGTTCTGCGGACCAAGAGACACTGCTGTCTTTGTCCACCAAGATGTCCAGGCATCAGAAAGAGCTGGCTGAGCTGCCCGGCACGCTCAAGGTACAACCACTTTGGTGCAACTCCCTACAGCGAGGGGAGTGGTTTCACTCTGTGCTCACAGTTTGACATTTTTATTGCAAAGTGCCCTTAGTATGAACAGTTTTATTACATTTGTGCTCAATAAAGGTCCTTTTTGTCTTTCAGATGTACCCTCACCCAGATGTTGTGGAATGTTGTCTGGTTCTTCTGCATTTCAGCCAACTTTCCTCATCTTTCTCAGACTCGCTTCAACAAGAAGCTAAAAATCTGCTCCATAAATATGGAACCACTCCCTCTGTCCTGAAAGCCTCACGGCGATTCCTCATCTGATTAAATCGCTGGCAGTTTGGGAAGCCACCTGCTGGTGGGACTTCATATCTCTGTTGCTACATGGATTGTTTACCTGCATCAAAGCAAGCAAAGGCTGCTCAGATGTGTTTTTTCTGATACTCAAATCAGCACTTCTGTACTTTTTTTTTTTTGAATAAAAAACAAATGATTACCAACAAAGTCACCAAACATCCCGAGTCCGTGTTTCCACATCTGAAAGTACCTGCAGGAGGTTCTGTGATTCTGGAGCTGGACGAGATGCAGTGTTTCTAGCAACGAACAATAAATGATAAGAGCTAATGCTGCTTTATCTTAAACACAAGGCTGGGATGTACAACTACAGTAAGATATTTAACAGGTCGGTATGAATAACATCAGATTTTCACATGTTGGTCTGGAAATCCTGAGTCACACTTAAAGCAGGTCTGCCTATCACTCCATCACCCTACCCCATCCCCCTTTGATTGCTAATGACCGCTGCATATCAAGAAGACCCTACAAGAGCTGCAGTTTTGGACACGCTCTGACCCAGTTGTCTCGCCGTTACGATTTGGCTCTTGTCAAAGTCACTGAACCCTTTGAATTTTTCCTGCTTCTACCACGTTTTGTCCTCAGAGTTGCTCCATAATATATCCCGCCCACTAACAGGTGCCACGATGAAAAAGTGTGTCAGTGACCGTAATGTTAAGCCTGATTGGTAGATTTAAAGTTACCCATTTTACACACTGTGCATCTCTGCAAGTCTCAGTAAAGAAAAGCTCAAATGCTTAACGTTTGCATTGAAAATACAAAACAATTTAATGTACAAATGTTTAAAACAATGAATGTAATAATAAAAAAAAAAGTGACCACAACACCTGTACAAGTGACCATGGACAGTTTGGTTTGGTAGGTGAATGTACAGAACAGCAGTTGGCCCAGTGAAGCACGTGAGGAACCAAGCACAAGTACTGACTCGCTGTTAAAAGTTTCTCAAAGTGGAAAAGAGCTAAAACATTTATTTGCATCAAAATTATACATTTTAATTTACAGGCCCTTCCAGCATTAACTAAAAAAAACCAAATCCCTGCAACAAGAGGAGAGTCTGGCTGATGGGAAAACTGGACTGAAGAATGACCTTTCCTGCTAGTTTGGCCTAAAAATCACAGTATGATCGAGTAGCTGGTCCCATGCTGGAAAGAAAGTTGTCACTAACACTGAGAGAGAGAAAAAAAAGAAGCTTTTTTTAAAAAGTCTTATGAATATATGGCCATATACTCATAAAAAGGTGACTAAAAAGAAAGCCCGTGAAGAAGCCACCGTCACTCAGGAGGGGACGTTCAAACAAATGTATTTAGTAAAGTCTTGTTGAGGGAAATCGGGGGGGTGGTCTGCTGGCTGGGTTTTAAAACAAGTGCATGATCCACTTGGAGGGTCGAGCGCTCAGTCAGTGCTTGTTGTTGGTCTCCTCCTGGCCTGTGCTCGAGATGGTGTTCTGGGGTTGGCTGGAGCCCGAGCCCAGCCCATACAATCTCCCACAATACTTTGCATCGTCGATGTTGTCTTCGAAAAAAAGCTGCACACAAATAAAGTTTCACTCAGATGACTCAATATGATGACTCAATAAGCAAAGATGTTTGATCAGGTTTCATTTCCTTATATAAATATGAAAAATACAATTAAAAAGGAGGAAAGCTCTTCTAATTGTCATAATATTCTGACAATATCATGCAACAGTTTTATATTCGGTGGTCATATTGATTACAGACCACCAGAATTATTAAGGTAATTAAGGGATCTGAAGAACTTGTAATAATGCTGAGAGAAAACAGAGTTAACAGAGCCTCTTTCACCACTGCCTGTCTGAAATACGCTGCATTTTATTTTGAAACAGGACTTGAGGATTAGTTATTAAACAGTAATTAAGCATTATATAAACCAACAGGCTGTTTGGATTCACAAACATGATAAAAAGAGTATCTTTGAGTCTAGTGAAATTTAAATATTTTCGAAGTAGTAAATTACTTTAAATAACTTTTGATCTTCTGGTTCATTATATCATAAAAAAGTGCACTGAAAGTCACCTCACAGTAAATGGTGTACTGGGGGAAGTACTTAATATATGTTTCAGTAATTCAAAAAGTAAAAGCTTTTCATAATGCTGCAGATAGTACATTTCAACAAAGATCAGTGGTGTCAGTGTACCTCCTTCATCCTAAAGAAAGCCATGCCCGTGAGCAGCGAGTCTGATCCGGCCTGATGTTGCCGTCCAATTCTCTTCAGCTCCAATTGGTCTGCCACTTCCTGTAGCCCTCCCTGCAGACACACAGCAGTCAGATGTCTGTCAAAACTCAACATGATTTGATCTGACAGATGTTTTCCATTTAAAAGTCTAGCTGAAGCACTCACTCAGCTGTAGTGAGTTTATACTCAGGCTTTACCTTCAGGTTCTTGCAGCTTTTCATCAAGTACTTGACGTCATAAATTGCTGGGAAAAACAAGTTGAGGATCTGAAAGAAGTCATGTTCCTCCTCGGGAAGCCGTGCATCTGTCAGAAGCTTCACCAGGTAACCAAAGTCATACCCGCTGAGGAACAAAGGACAGGACGATTGAGCTCAGGACAGCTGGTTTATACTGATAATCCTGAGAATCAGTGTTGTGTGCAGGAATTATCCAGTTCTTTTCAAAAGTATTTCCCATTTCCTAAAATGACATCGAGAAATTAGGTGGACTATGTTTTGAGGTATGTAAGAGACGTCTAAATTTATCAGGCTGATCTCACATGGTCACTTTTTCGACTCCACACATATCCCCAGCAAAGCCACATTACCAGCCAAAGTTTTCAGAACTTTCAGACCCAGGAGCTTTCTTTAAGCTTTTAAAACCAAGCATGTCGTTGTTGACACGTCTGAAATACGTGTCAGCGTTTTTCCGTGCCTCCACCGCTCTCCACACCTTGTGTGTGGGGGACAACAAAGGGGCAGCAGAGAGTGAAATAACTGTAATAACCACATGCTGACTCTCAAAAATCATTTGAATTTTTCTGATGGGACAAACCATCGTGCAATTATGGTAACGCATACGCACAAGCAGGTTGGCGACGATACGCTCTGTGTTAAAGTGAGAGGTCCCCTTCCTTTAACTTGTTGCTTCTCTGGAATATTAAAATTATTCCTGAGAATTTAGATCCTGGTGCTCATGGTCTAACTACACCTAATTCCACCAAACTTCCTGCTCTTTGAGTAACGTTCCTGTGATGGAAACAAAGCTAAGAATGAAAATACAAAAAAAAATAAAGACCTGAAAGATGCTGAAATCTCTTTAAAATGTTTAGTTCTTTGTAGCTCTACATGAGCTGATCTTCGTTTATGGTTTCGAAAAGACACCCAGGAAAGCTATGGTATGTGTTTTTATTGTATAACAATGAAGGTGTAGAGCAGAGCTGCCTGAACTCGTGTTGGCAATGCAAACAGACGACTGACCTGTGGAAGGAAAGCCACTTGACATTTTCACACAGCACCAGACCGGACGTCATGAGCAGCTCAGCAAAGTAGAGCGTGTCGATCCCCTCTTCTTCGTGCTTTTTAAACTGGAGGCCAGAGTTCTGAAGCAGGTCAATGGAGTCCTGCGAGTACATATCTTCTCTGTAAGCACAAGAGGGGGAAACAACATTTAGTCGTACTAAGACCATCAGGGTCTGCATTTTTTCTAACGACCTTGCAGGAGGTGAATCCTGAAGATGTATAAAAATGTCCCTTTGGCTCCTTTGCTCTGTGACTTTCAAGCCTTACTGAATATAACACAATGCTTGTTTTGTGTCATCAATGAGGGCCCTAATGCAGGGTATGATGGACAAATTGCTAGACTTTCCAACCAGTGGGCGCTGCAATGTCCATCTTTTATATTCAGTCTACGAGTGCAACTATCAATTTATAATTGCTCTGAGATGATTTCAAAACAAAAGGGTTCCAAAACATTCTGACCTGTAGAGGACTTCAAATGTGAGTAGAAGATGATTAGGTTTGCCATTTTTCTCTATATTAGGTCACAGTCATTAGACTAAAACTTTTAAATATCTGCAACACAACAAAAACCCAGAGGATCTGAAGCGAGTCCACGTACGTGAGGTTAAACTTGAAGTTAAACTGCCACGTCGTCGTGCCGGGGGGATAATCCCCTTCCTCGTTCATGAACGTGAGCCCGAGCTGGATGATCTTCAGGAGGTCAACGTTGCACCTCAGAAGCTGATACTGGTAATCCACTGTGCTCCGAAACTCGCCAATCGGTCGGACTACCACTCCGGGGAATTCTGTGTCCTGGTGAAAGGCATTTTAGTGTTTGTTTACAAAATCATGTGAGAAAGTGTGAGATTAGTGAAACAGTGAAATGAAGGATTGTGAGGTAAAGCAAATCATTAGAAACCCTTTAAGCGCAATGTTTTGAAGAGTGGATTTTACTGTTAAATGTGGAAATGATATTTTACATAAATTGTTAACCATTTCTCACTTTTTTCCCCATCAATTTCCATCAATAAACATTTTTGAAAATAAATAAATAGGTCTACTAAATGAGAAAAGATTCAGAAAATTTCACTTAAGTTTAACCATTTAAAAAGACTGAACACATGAGACCATCATTCCAACACCCGCAGACACTAACCATCGCAATGTAATTGTAGCTTTGAATAATCTGACGGATCTTCCTCATTTCATCCTCCACATTGCTCGCCCAGACTTCACAGATTATCTGACTGGAATCTGTAAGTGCGGCTGGCATGTTGGCAGGTCAGGTGAAGCACTCAAACCTCGACAATCCTGCAGTCTTTGTTACCAGGGTGATGGGAGGCAGTGCACCAAGGCTGGGGAGGGAGAAAAATCTCTGGGGGAAGATGAAAAGAAAATGTTGGAATTTCACTGCAACATGGGTATCAAGAGATCAGACAACTCATAAAGTAATGCTTGTAACACTGATGTAACTTCAGGGTTGATCCTTTTCAGCCTTATGAAGTTGGTTCACTTCTAAACCCCCCAGTAACCTGTGGAAACCAACCTGCTCTATAGCAAGGTACGTTAGCGATAGGAGATCAACAGATATTAAATCACTGCCTACTAGCAGTTCAATCAGTTTTATGTTAAGTTCTCTTTAAATACCACCAGGGCTGCATGTGAAAGACTAAAACTGTCTCTCTTACACACACACACGAACATTAATTTAACAGAACAACAGTCAGACTCTCCCATGTCTCATTGTTAGAGCTATGATACTGAGGCGTGTCAGCTAGCTTTTCTGCCTAGCTTAAAATACATCAGTAGTTTCCCTGTTTTAACTTACTGAGTTGAAAACTACCTTCATGTGACTGCAGAGCCTGAATGCTGATATTAGGTAAATGACACCTGATAACAGAAATAGCTGGGTTCTCGGGTTGTGCCATATTATATTATCCACCATAACACAAACATATTTTAATGTGATACTGTGTTTTCAATAACAAGGCAATGCCATGTGTTTATTTTCCTAATGTGCAGAACAATGAGACAACCCTGGGCATGTCTGAGAGCCAGAGCCGACTGTCAGCCTCAGAAGACAATTTAGTAAGAAGTGAGGCGCAACGATCTCCCAACAAACCACAATGCGCTGCTTTAAAAAAAAAATGCAAGTTCCTGTTAAAAGTAGAAACAACAAACTTGTTTCACCATTTGAGACCAAAAAAACCCCACTGAGTACAACCAGGTTATAAAGGCAGGCAAGGGAGAGACTGACAGCTGGTGATGAGGAACCCAAAAGTAAACAAAATGACTTCACCTGGAGCAGTCCCTAGTTAGAATCCATATAACAAGGAGGGTCAAGTGGTGAATGGAAACTACTGATTTAGTTATGTTAGAAAAGGAGAGTTTAAAGCAACTGGTTAAAAAGTTACATCATCTCAGATAGAAACTATTTTTCAAATTTCAGCTTTGATTACATTGTACAGGCTCCTGAAGAGTTACAATGTTACTTGAATCACTGTCAAACTAAAATAATGATAAAAGCTGCCTACAAGCTGCAATCCCCAATAAAACATTGTTCAGAAATGTTCCTGTACCTTGTCAAAAATATGATTATTGTAAATGTCCTTGAAATATTGGGAACTCATTTTGAGGCTATAATTGCACACCTATACCAGGTATGCTGAACTTGCTTCATAGTACCAAGCCTCGGTAATGATTCAACAAGTAAATCATGCAATGATTCCTCCTGACATGTCATATTGCTTTCAAATAATTATTACTGCATTCTAAATATAATTGTCAGGACATGTCCCATACCTGTGCACAAACAAGTTTGCCCTGGTTCAAAATGAGCCTTTTCACACATAAGCATGGCTGGTTTATATTTTGTTAAGTTCAAGAATCTGTGTGATTTTACTTGACAGAACTCGTGTTTTTCCCTGCATTTTCTGACCTTTTGATATATAAAGTGTGAGAAAATTAAACCTGACTTTAAAAAAAAACGTTTGTATTTAATTCAATTCTTTCTTTCATTGGTGGGTCACAACCTCATTGGTGGGCACCAAACTGGTTCATATGCAGGAAAAAGCATAAACTCCACTACCGCACTGTAAAACTTTAAAGTG
>VOQJ01020637.1:3992-26061 GCA_015052665.1 Apistogramma diplotaenia | reverse complement strand
GTAAAACTTTAAAGTGAGGTCATATGAGTGTGGGAAAACAAGAGGAATATACCGCTTAAAGCCGCAGTATTGGGACTCTTTCCGCCTTTTTAGAAATCTGATTTCACAGGTGATTCTACACATACAGAACCAAACAGCACGTAAACTTAAATTATGATCCAAATAAGAGTCCTGTGCTGGCTACCGAGCAGCGACACTTTCTAATATAAGAATTTTAATGTGTTGCTGAAAGGTGTCCCGTTAGAGTGATCTCTGTGGTTACAGTGACAGGTGTGAAATACCTGCGTGTTACCATGACATCATGATGAACTTATAAACAACCATCAGTTATTTTTAAGAGTAGACTAAATAAACCAAACTGCTAACTAACGCAACGGCAAAGGACATTTTAAAAAAGCCTGGAAATCCTCTTTGGAGCAAAAAATGATTCTAAACACTTCGGGAGAGTTTTAGTAACTGCGCAATTTAATTTTTAATACAAAGTAACAACGCTGCACCTAGGTACTGAAGCGCGGCGTTTAGCACGAAGAGCTAACGTTTACGTGCTAACCCTCGAGTTGTCGGGAAAGCTAACATGACGAAAACGGGGATAACATGACCAGTCCTGCCTTTTCAACCCTCACAGTCTCTCTATAGCTAAACACACTTCAACCATGCCGCCGTGCTGCTGTGGAAGTATAAAGAAATTAATTTACCAGAGAATTTCCTCAACGTACCCTTCCAAGCTAGTTGCTAGAGCCTGTGTCTTCTTCGCTTTCTTTCTTCTGTTGTTGCATCTTCCTCTTTGCGTTTATTGAGAGCCTTCAAAATGGCACAGCGCCACCCACTGAACCGGATAATATAAACAGGCTGGAATAAATTTGCTTACATTTTTGGAAATGTTGGTAAATTTTCATATCCACAAATGTAGATTTTCATCATCTTACAGTTTTGGTTAAGGAAACAGAACTGTATTTACCCACTATTTCCAAGAGCATAAACAAAAAAGCTGTTAAAACATAAGAATGTTGCAGGTCACTGAATGTTTTTAATTTATCATAACTGTAACATCTGCTCTCTGTTTATTTTTTATTTATTTTTATGTTTTTACCATAGTATCTTTTGTAGAAACCTATACCCCTGAAATACTTCATTTCATATTCTGTGTTCTGTTCCTTGTTTTCTCTTTGTATTTGTAAACAAAGATGATTTCTCAATAATAAAAAAAAAGGAAATGTCTATGATATTTTCATGTTTAGTTTATGTTACTTTTTGATTTTCTATCAAATATATATTTACTCTATTTGGGATTTTCTTTTGTGTACTTGAGTACGGTAGTATTGAGATGGTTCCACTTTGCAAATGTGCTGTGGACATGCATTGAAATGCTACTGAAAAAGCAGTAATAACAGTAATAATCATGGTAATAATAATAATACACTAATATTATGTGTTAAATTATCACAAAATCATTGTCTGAGGTGCTACTTTCTGAATTTGTCCTGTGCATTCACTTAAATATTTATATAATCAACTTCTAAGAACAATTAAACATTTCACTAATAATACAGGCTACTCTAATTAGAATTTTCTAGAATGTGAAATAGTTAGTTTTACAATAGTGAATGATCTGAATAAGTCTTCTGCCAAAGTAAATATTTTCCACCAAACAACCAACCACAGTGAAAACAGTTATCATTAAAATCCCCGCACAAAATAAATAAACAAACAAAGCAAAATGTAATTTTTAGAATGATTTTACACACAAAACAAGTTTGGTTTCTCCACAGGTCCTGGATTCTGTCACAAGAAGTTAAGGAAAGTGTGTACGTGCCAGAAGAGTAATGTCTTTAACTACACGAATTGCAACATATAAACTTGTAATTTAAACTCACACACAAATCTTCAACACACAAACCTTTAAGGAAGCATATTTATTGAATCCCATCTCGAACATCTGATATAAAGTACAGTATATTACTCCAAAAACATCAATTTACGTGCCCACAACACTCAGCTGTAAGCATTCCTCCATCGTCTTGGCAGACAGAAGCTTTCTTGTTGGATAAATGACAATACTGAGAAGCAGGTTTATAACACTGAAACTTACAATCACCATGTTTGTATACTTTGTTAGTGAGGGCTTTATTAGGCTTGTGTTTGACATACTGAGGGTCAGAAACAGACTGGTGGATTCTGCTGTGCACTTTTTTATTTCCTGAAATGGAAGAGGGACGTGTTTTTGCATGGTGCCAACATGCTTTGGGTGTGGACAGTAAAACTAAAGTAGACACTTTACAAGAAATAATCAGATTAATTTATTTTTTTTCATCAGATTAATCAGATCAGATTAATTTTTCTGTGAAAGTCATCATTTGAGCTATTCAGGCCATCAGGCCTGATTTTAGACTCTGGCGAACATTGTGGGGCTAATTTCAGTCAACCCCCATCAAGGTCAATTATTACTTTTGTATATCTCAAATGCTTTTACAGAATACAAGGGCATTAATATGAAATATTCAAGCTGTGTGACCAGCATGTTGGTCTATTTTTCCAGGATTGTTCCATGTAAAATGTGAACTCTGTAGTCGAAGGTAGTACAGTAATAAAAGAAATGTTGGCTACAAGTCTTATGCATTTAATTCCAAGGCGATCTAAAGAGAAAAAGGGATTTTGGCTTGTGACGCAGCCTGTGGTTAAACTGTTTAAAACTGACGCTGGCAAACAAATCCAAGGATGTAGGGTTAAAACAAAACAGCAGATTTGATCCTGTATTTGGCCACAGAGCAGCGGTACTGTAGACTTCTCACTGTCAGTTTAGCAAATATGCCCCAGCTCCTCCAAGACCAGTGATGCAATCAAAACCAAATCCAATTTGCTTTGCAGGAAAGAGAAAACTCTTTGTCTCTACTTTACTATTTATTTTTCTGAGATATAACTTGGTGTTTACCTTGTATGAGATGACTGAAGTTAAGAGAACGAATGATGCCCAAGAAAAGGTACGTTTACTTTGTTGTTCCTCTAAGATTAGAGTCTGAGTTCATACACCACACTTCCCAAATAAACCAGCATTGCACAGGAAGTTAACACTGTTTGAAAAAAAAAAAGAGACATTTTTCTCTCCCAAGTCGATTTTGAAGTAGATTTTGTCTTGAGCTGAAAACATAGCGTTTTAAAGATGTGTCAGTTCTCCGATGGGACTCAGAGTCCCCGCTTAGTGGCTGTAGTGGTGAGCAGAGGTGACCTCGGTGGGTCACTGCTCTGTGGGCTGAGCTCTCCTTTCAATGTGAGAGACCTCCAGTACTGGCATGAGGAGCTGGAAGGCATCCTGGATGTAAGATGCACTGTTGGATGCCTGTGTGGGATAAAAAAAAAAACAGCATGTCAGCAAGTTCACAATGTATGAGATGCAATAAGTTTTCTTATGTTAACCTTAAAATGAAAAAAAACATCAGAACTTCTACAAGGAGATATTTAAACACATCGACTCTCCTTATTTGTTAACATAAAAAGTTCCACACTTAAATCTCTGCACCAGTCAGATGAACATCATCATCATTTTAACTGCAAACTGCAGAAATATTGAAAAAAGATTCCAGGTCGTGTTTACATAAACATCTTTTAACACATAGATCAAATTGCGGCCTTTAGCCTGAAAACCCAAGACCTCCGAAAACCTCTCTTTGAAAGAAGTCTGAGTTTATTCAAAACTCACAGTAACATAGTTACGACAGCCGAATGCTAAAGTTCTTTGAGCAGCAGATGAATTTACTGTGTTTAAACTAAAACTGGCACCAGCCCTAAGTTTTGTTTTAGGCAGAATGATTTACTGTGGTAAGCACGTATGGACCTTTAACATCACGCTGAACTGCTTCCATCCAATATGAAGAACAAAATAAAAAAGAACCCCCGGCCTGCCGCAAGGCCACTTCCGGCCACCTGCTGGATTATCTTGGGCAATTATTTCGATCAAGCTGACACAATCTGAAGCAGCATAATGCATCCATGTCAGTACGACTGCAGTAACGTGACACTGACCTCTAAAAAGACTCCGGTTATCAGCGGGTTGAGGACGTCTGCCTTTTCGTTTGACTGTAAAACAGAAAGAAATTAAAATCATTTTGCACGAAAACAAACGGCGGTTTGGAAGTGAGCTGAAAAAAAAACAACACTGCACAGAGAAGCAGAAATTAGACGTGACGTGACAAATGTGAATGGAACTGAATTATGAGGGTTGAGACTAATTTAGATGCCCTTCTGAACTAAGACTTTAAAATACATTAACTATCAGTTAATCACCCAGCTTATTATGAAAAAGGAGAAGTTTAAAAGATTCCTTATTTTTAAAAAAGCTGTTTAATATTTTAAACAATTAATAAACTAAAATAAAGAAACATGCTCTGATTAACACCAGCACTGTAAAATAAATGACAGCAGTAAAACAAAGTGAACACAGACATCTGCTGCTTTTAATGCTTTAATATGAATCTCTTCCTCAGACACTGTTTCAGTGCAGTGGTTCAAAGGTTTTACAGCAGGTAACCATCACCTGCTAATGATCTCAGACATGCCGACCCTTAAAACTTACCCCTGCTGCTGTTAAACAGGAGGTGAACCTCTTCGAAAGCAGAGAGATTTCTTTACACAGGACGACAGTTAACCTGAGAACAGGCAGCACGACAAACGTACGCATTCAGTTTAAGCTGCAAGAAGGTGAAGCATCCCCCACCCGAGAGTCCCCACTCGTGTTGTCTTACTGTGACAGGACGCTGGCCTCTGTGCTGCCACTGGAGAACAGGATCATCTCGGCCAGTTTGTGGAAGAGCTCGATGGATCGTGCCGTCAGCTCAGCCAGACTCCTGATAGCTGCAGCGTGAACCTCCTGACAAGATTCAACAAACACGCGGCTGAACGGACTGTGAAACTGAGAGTCAAAGGGCCCGTCGTGGTCACAGCCCTCTCACTGGTTATAGTGGTGCTGAGGGTGCACCAGACCTTTGCTGTATTCTCCTGAAGGACATGTCACTACTCAAACAGAGCCTCTGCATCCGCACTGCTATAAGAGCAGAAGAAGCAGAAAAAAATCCAAACAGGAAGCAAAGTGATGACGGAGTTTTTCTCTCCAGAAAGTCTATTTTTGAGCTGTTGCAGCACCTTCTGGAGATCTCTGAGCTGTTGCTCTCATACATCATTCAAATGCCGAGAACAACAATCGTACACTTGTGTTTTCACAAGTCGCATGACGTAACAAAAGAGATGCGCAATCGCTGAAACACCACCAAAGTGCGTGGATACGATGCCACTCGGCGGGTGCTGCTCACGAGGGTGACAGCAGCTGCTATAATGAGCCCTTAAACAAACAGCAGCATTAAAATTACAGTTAAACTACAGTTTTCACACATTTTCATCAAATACTTGTCCCGCTCCTGCAGTTAAGTGTTACCCTTAAAAACAACAAGTACGTGTCCAACAGCAGCAAAAGAGGATTTCCATATTCAGAATGTTAGACAGTGAGAAAAACTATTTTGATGATGTTGGTAAAAAGGCATACCTCCACACTGGGCTTCTCTATGTCCTCCTCACTTCCATCTTCATCCATATCTTGTTTGGTCATGTCGCTAATCTGGCTGAAGGAGCTCTTACAGGCCTGTTGTAGGTTACAGATCACACCCAGCAGTTACTCTAAAGCAGGAAGTGCCCGATCTAACAGATTTGTACGTTATGCTTATATCTGATTGTGTTGACATATTTCTGATATTTACAAGAGAGATGCTTGTGACATTGTGAATAATAATCAGAGACTGACAGGATATGACATATGATTGTTTGACCTGTACCTTGATGAGTTTGTCTGCTGTTGCAGAAACACTGAGACCCTCCATGGCCTCCTTTAACTCCCTCTCAAACTCCGAGCCGTCTTCATCTGGAATTAGAAATGCACAGAACAACCTGAAAGAAACTTTTCAGGTTCTTCTTGCAACTTCAGTACTTCAGCTGATTTACAAAGACAATACCTTTATTCTCATCAACTTCCTCATCGTCAAACTCCACTAGGGAAAAGGAGTCTTTGATTTGGTCAAGCTCATCCCTGAGCTGACCCAGCTCATCCCCCGACAGAGTCATGAGTACAGACTTCACCTAGAGTGCACACACACACACCCAAAATACACCAAATATTGCCTTTAATGCAAAACAGAGAAACAGTGCATGCATTTAGCTACAGTAGAAGTTATATTTTCTTGTACCTTTGACTCGCTCTCTCGAGAAAGAATCTCCAGAGCTTCGAGGTGTGACAGGCCCTGAAATTCATCAAACAGCATCCCATAGTGAGCGACCACCTTCTTCTCCGTATCTGAGGAGTCTTTTTCTGCCGTCTGCAGCTCCTCTCGCTCCTTCGCCTCCCTCAACACCTGAGAGACAAAAAGTGACAGGAGATGAGAGACGGAGACGCACAGCTCCAGAAATCTGGATCAGATAACCAGCCGAGCCAGCCTTTACATACATGTCGCTCCCTCGTGTGCATTACGTTTAAGTCAGACTTGTGCTTGTTTTCTTATTTACTCATCCCTGGAGTGCCAACCTGAGAAAGAGTGGCGTTCCGCCTCATCAGTCCTTTGGTCTTTTTGAAGCCAGGATCACCTTCTGCTATCACATCCATCGTCTTCTTCCCAATAAACTCAAGAGCATCCAGACCTCCTGTTATCACCGTCTTACCCTGCGAGGAGGTTAACAAAATAATGATGTTTTGAGTGGAAATGTTTACGAAGTGTGAGCAGCCGCCCAAAACGGAGCGTTTATGCGGAGGTGCTTTCTGATTTGAAGCTTACCGTACTCTGGACGACACTGCTGAGCGACGACAGCATTCCCATTGCGCTTCCCACAGCTGACGATCCATCGCCCACTGCTTTGTCTGTCTCGGTGCTGGCGCCATCTACAGGAGAAGAATCTAAACACATTTGTTGTAGATGGTTTACACTTAAAATGACTCAGTACAAAAATATCCACATCTCCTTCACAAAGCTATGGGACCTGAAAGTACCGTTTAACTTTATTAATGTGCATCTGTAACATCAGAAACTGAGTACAAATGCAAAAACGCCCACTTGTGAATTCACAGGATTAACAATTTTCTGCCAGACTGCTCTCTCGTCTTATCTGTACCACCAGTGCTGGCTTTCGCTTTTATGTTTTTGTGTTTGTGCCAGATCACCTACAGTATCCCTCTGACAACCTGACAGAAGAGAATAGAACAGTCACATGGTGCATCAAGCATGCCCATTCAATCTGAGCAGACAGCTGAGGCTAACAAAGAAACGCTGATAAGCAGTGTTTTAATACTTATTATCTTGACTGAGAGCCCGGCTACGTCGGTCCCACCGGGCCACAACAAAAGGTTCTTCATGATCACATTTATGTGGTCTTACCCTGCTGTTTCTCTTCCTCCTCCACCTGAGCTGACAGTTCAGTTGGACTGGGTATTCCCAGGGATGTCTCAGCCTTTTCAATCACCTGAGTGAGACCTTGGCCTGAACGGATATGACACATAAGCACACACAGCAGTGAACAGACCGAAAAAGGCCAAAGAATTATTTAAACAGCAAAGACGGCACCGTGTGCTTGGAAACAGAGGCTGATGTGGTGGACACTCACCCACAGTGGCCACAGTAGCTGTTGCTGTGGATAAGATGGATTTGCCCCAGCTGCCCCAGTATCCCCAACCACCCTGAGACACTGTTGACTGACTGGATGTCTGAGAAGCAGAAAACGAGGACAGGAAGAGAAAGGATGAATGGGTGAGAGACACAGAAAGACACCTTCAACAAGCACCTTTTAGTGAATTTGCACAAGTATGAAACCTGTCAGACCATTTAGTCTAAGACCATTCGATTATTAGACGTCCCAACAGATAATTTAGATGATACTGCACATCAGCAGGTTTCAGCAGGAGAGGGCCATACAGTACAAGTCAAAGAGAGCTATTAATAAAGGGAGATTATTTTTGATGTCTGCAGAAAAGGGGATCAGAAATGTTAGGCTGATGACGTGCAGGAGGAAAAACTTCAAAGACATGCTGGAAATGAGGACGTATGTTGAGATTTCCTTTGAAAAGGCCTGAGCGCCTCATTTTTTTAATCATCTGTAGCAGCGCCGCTCCTTATTTTACTACCTTTGCTGGCTGCTGCTCCTCCTCTTTCAGTGTGTCCTGTGTGTGTCCAGGTTCAGTTTCTGGTCTCCTTCTAGCTTTCCTTGTTGGAGCTACATCGGTGGAGTTGTCAGGTGTGGATGGAGAGGAGCTGTCGGGGGTTTCAGCAGGAGAGGAATTCTGCTTCTCCAGTGCTGCTTCCGAACCCTCGGCTGCCGTATAAGAAGCTTCACTATCTGACATGTTACCAAATGTCTCTGTACATGCCTGAGAAAAGAGAAAGAGGGGAAAAGGCATTGCATGAATGGCCATAAACAAAGTGATTTGCTTATTGCATTTTGCTTTGGTTGGTAGTGGACAAGGAAGGTTGTGGTGTACAGGTAACCATCTCACCTGTGCACCACACCGCCTAACCTGCAGGGAGGCTGTGCCTTCACTGCACAAGGCTCACATGTGCCAGTAAGAACAAGTTCAGTTTCATGATTTTTTTTATTTATTGTAATTTTTCTGTTAATTAGTGTTTTAAAAAAGTCCACATTAGTTAAAAACCTTTGAAGCCAATTAGCAGGAATTATGTTTAACCACATGGTGGTGTTAGTGTGTGCGTATTATTAATATTCAATTTTAATCACAAGTCAGTTCAATTCAGTTCAGTTTCATTAGTTAAGTACCATCAGGGGGAGTCATAAAAATCAAATCTGCTAAAAGTTGCCACCCTCCCCCCACAGAATCAGCATTTTTTAGCACATTTAATGAAGTCACTGAAATTTTTACTTCATACTATGAATATTTTCTGAGTTACAGTCCCTTGAAGTGCATGGAGTGGGATTTCAATTTGTGCAACTTTTTCCAGCATTTTCAAATACTCAAAACTTCAGAATTATAGAAGACACACAAAATGTTCACAGCTTAAAAGAAACACACACATTACAGCTCAGTTAAAAGCATTTCAAAGGAATCATTGCTATAAGATCGGGCTTGTATCAAAATGTATGTAAAAAAAAATGGCCTCATTTTTTTGTGAAGCCACCCAACACACACGTGATGATATGACCCTTGACATTTTAATCCAAAATGCAGTTGTTGTTGTTTTTTTTACATCAGAAAATAGATCAAAATTCAATGATATTACTGTTCCTCTACATCACAGACATTAAATTAGTACAGATTTTCTATTAAATGTGGTGCTGGACACCACCTGCACTCCTTATGTACTTCATGAGTCTGTAACTGGCTGGGAGGCACCCACTAATTTCCCAGAAACTTGCCCTTAAAAAATCAAACAGGTGAGGGAGTCCATTTAGGTGCTGCACATTTAAATAAGAGTGACAGAAGTGACACTATATACCTAAAAAAAAACCCAACACTCTAGGGTTTATTTGCAATTTAGAACAAAAAATTCAGTTACATTCTATTTTTTTTAAGGCACAACAATGTTGCGTACAAGTACAATCCATTTATTTTTCAATAAACAGCGCCTCTGCACTGATCAAAGTCTCTAAGGTAAGGAAGGTGCGACAGGTTGAATGTAGTCTGATGTCATTTTCTGCCAGGTCTTTCTTATTGAGGCCTTCAAAGCTTGAACTGAAGCACTGGAAGTGCTGCAGGCTTCCTTCCTAACTGTAACTGCCCACACACTATACTCCAATGGGCTGAGACCTGGACTCCGTGGGGGCCACATCTCCTTCAGCCAGTATGCTTTCAACCACACCTGTGTCTTCTTTGAAGTGTGTTCTGATGAAAGACAGTTTCCATCAGTGTAGTATGCCTCAATCCATGACTTGATCTGAGAGCTCAAAATATCCAGGTAAGGTTCAGCGTTAACTTCCACATTAGCTGATCTGAACACCTGACTCTTGCTCTAGATATGTAGGTCATTTTTAACTATCCTTGAGGTACGCAGCCATCCTTCTCATTGACCAACGTCTGTCAGCACTTCTGGTGAGTTCCAGCTTTTTCTTGACATCATAAGCTGGCTGTCTTGATAATCCCAGCTGTCTGAATATGGTAGTCACTGTCAGTCCAGCACGCAGTAAATCAAGAACTGTTTGAGTTGAAGTCATAATTCTGGTTGATGAGACATGCATGTGCAATATAAAGGAAGCAAGGTGATCAGTCATGATACGTGACCTTATTAAAACATGACAACTGGAGGCACTGTTGAGCTCGGGCTTTAAAAAGGCTTGCTAGCAGTTTTGGAAAGCGTCTTATTCATGTCTTTATCAGTTACACGAGCGCTAGTATCCACTGCTTAATTTACTAATCATTTGATTGGGATAAACAAGTTACACTTACATTCTTTGCTTTTAACTCACCTTTTCTCCCGCTCAGCTGTCAAAGTCCTGATGTTAGCAGGTAACGTTAGCTCAGCTAATAGTTATAGTAGTTTCCTCTCCTTAATTGCAAATAAGAACTGTGTTTAATTATTTCGGTTTACACTCCAGCATCTATACGTTTGACAGCTTTCAGTTTTCCAACAAACACTTTAATGACTCAGGCTTTCGTGCTGTTGTTGTCCACCAGGATTAGCCACGTCATATTTTGTTTTTAAAAGAGCAGGTCCAGCAGTGAGTCACAATGAGAATCACGATTTCCTGTTAGTGTCTTCAAAATAAAAGTATTGCAGGCTCGCACATGCTCACAAAATGACCGCGAAATCAAGAATAAGTTTGTAAAGTAATTGTTATAGAGGACAAAAGATTCACCGTATTTCAAATTTACTTTACAAAAACAACAAAATTCAGAAAAAATGGGTCAGTGATTCAGGATTCAGGTTTAGATTTTTATTTTGAAAGGTGTCTCGTTCAGTAGCTTCACCCAGAGCAATCTGTAGAAAAAAGCAAACCATACTTCCGGAAAGTTTATTTCCGAAAATAAAATGTACTTAGTTAATAAACTATGTATGTATGTATGTATGTATGTATGTATGTAAGTAACATTTGTAGAAGTAGCAGTAGCATTAATAGTAGTAATAGTAGTATTTTATTATTTTATCATTATTAAGTACTAATACTGCTACTACTATTCAAAGTAATAAAAATAGATACTTTAACAATTTATTTTCAGTTACAAAAATATAGAAATATAGATGACTATTAGATTAAATAAAATAATGGGTAAGTACCGAACAACAATTAAAACTAAACTGCTCATGAATCCTAAAATATGTTACAAAAAGTTCAGGACATTTTCTTTGATATTTCAGTATTATAATATCTTGCAAAAAACATCCAATGTTTGAATCGGTTTTTAAAAAACAACATACAAACAAACAAAAAACTTGCCTGTAAAGATTTAATGAAGTCACCTACCTCAATGCGAGTTGACAGCAAGCCACGCCCATGCACTCCTACCTGAATAAGGAAGTGAATGGATCGAATGGATTACATGTTTTTGGCTGACTCAGTTCTAGGTAAATTACTTAAATAGTATTTAAATTGCATACATTCATAAATGTTTTACATGTTTTTGTCACTTTAAGTTTTGTTGTTCTGGTTACTGTGGGCAACACGTGGGAATGTAATTGGTAATGTATCGATCACTTGAAAAACCATTATTGTGCCAGAGACGCTAGTTCGGTAATTATTTAAAAAGCCAGTTCGTAAGTACTAGACGGCTGACCTTCAGTAATGATTTAATAAATTCAATGGATTAGAGCCTGGCATTAGCACAGAGACTTTCTAGCTGTTTCTTCTATCGGATCAGTTTTGTGCACTTATAGTATATACCATCACTGTAAATGTGCCTGGTAGGTTTACTGTTTTAATAACCCCCAGTAATAATTGTAATCACCCCAGTACACTTAGCAGGGGTTTTAAAAGGGAACACAATCAGATAAAAACTAGTGAAGTGTGACAGAACATGATTTCTGTATAAAATACTGAAATATGTAGATTTATGAAATACAGACAGTCCTGACACTAAAAAGTGACTTGAGCCCTTTGTCACTACAGGAGATTTGACCGTTGACTTTTCCTGTTTTGCAGGTTTGTCTCATCTCAATGTGAGCCGAAGCTGTAACTCTTTCTGACATGTTATCGCCTCAGAATCCCCAGCTGTCTTGCTTGCTTGCCACATTCTTACTGCTCAGTTGCTGGAAAGCAGATGGAGCTCACAGCGGGTCAGAAGTGGTGTCCTCTGTGCATCTAACCAGTGTCCCCTCCATTGTGGTGAAGGAGGGGTTGACTGCGTTGATTGAGTGTAACGTGACCGGGGTCCATGATAACTTTAAGTGGTACAACTCTAAAGGACCCCTGCAGGGGGATGGTGCAGGTAAGTGCTGATATTATGATCAGCTTGGAGTTCTTTTCATGCTGCATAAGTGTTTTATCTGAAAACGATGACAAGAATAGACTCTAACGGAAGAACATACTTTTAAATACCAAGTAACCAACAAAGCTGTACAAAGGTCAGGTTGAAAGTTGAGATTTTCTTCATTTTTGTGTTGATATTTCTCATGGCATTCAATTCTGATGGTGAAAAAATTTATTTTATTAACACATGAGCAGTGCCTTTTGACCTGCGTATTTATCACTTAGTCATCATTTTTGCTTATTTTACATTGCAAAATACATCTTTGATTTTAGGAAGGAACTTTATCAGTCTTTCACATCATTGTGGAGGAATTTTGACCCACTCACCAACCTCGTTTCAGTTCATTGTGCTTTGTGAGCATTTCTTCATCCACAGCTCTTTTAAGATCCCGCCACAGCATTTCAATTTGGTTGAGGTCTGACTTTGACTGTTCAGCACCTTCATTCTTTTCTTTTGTAGCCATTCTCTGCTAAATTTGCTGCTGTGCTTGGAACCATTGTGCTACTGCGTGACCCAGTTTGGGCCAAGCTGTAGCTGTCAGACAGATGGCCTCATGTTTGATTCTAGAATACTTTTATATACAGAGGAGTTTATGGTTGACTTGATGACTGCAAGGCGATTAGGTCCTGTGCCTGCAAAACAAGCCCAAACTGTCACCCCTCCAGTTGTTTGACAGTGGTGGTATGAGGTGTTTGTATGAGGTGTTTGTGCTGATATGCTGTGTTTGAGGCTTTCCCTGAGAAACCTTCCAAACAAGCCATACGTGTTCAGTCTTTTTCTAATTGTGCCGTCATGAACTTTAACATTTAACATGCTGACGGAGACCTGTAGAGATTTATTTATTCATTTTGATATGAAAACATAATTGCAATCAAGACTCAGAAATGCTGCTCATTCTGACTTATTTACTCCCAGCTGATCAGTTCATTAATACTTGACTTTATCCCCACATTTGATGTGTTCTTTCCAAAGTCTGCTTCAGCCTCATTTCCACTCCTGAAAAGTTGCTCATTTTAATCTGATCTTATGTAGAAAACCACTTTCATGTAAGTGAGAGCAGCTCACAGTTTTAATAACAACTGTTGTCAAGGACGATGGAGATTTTATACAACTAGAGTTTTAATGAGAAAATTTTGGGTAAAAGTTAAAGTGTGTTGTTCTGTTGTGTTTTTACTGCAGGTGGGAGGCGGCAGATTCAAGAGAGAGGTGTTCTGAACATCTCTGAGGTCTTGTTCGAGGACCGTGGCAGTTACACCTGCATTGCCTCGAGTGCCGCCGGTGGCACCAAGAACTACACTGTCACTCTCCGGGTTGCCTACAGTGACAGCGGCCTGGGGCTGGCTTTCGTTGTTGTGTGCCTGGTGTCCTTCACTATCACCATGATCCTTAATGTAGCACGACTCTGCATGGTCAGCAGCCACCTCAAGGAGATGGAGAGGGTCATCAATGATTTCTTCCGGACAGAGGGTGCAGAGAAACTGCAGACGGCATTTGAGGTTGCCAAGAGCATCCCCATTGTCACTTCAGCCAAGACGCTGGAGTTTGCCAAGGTCACGCAGTTTAAAACGAAGGAGTTTGCCCGTCACATTGAGGAGCTGGCCCGCAGTATCCCTCTGCCGCCACTCATCCTAAATTGCCGGGCACTTGTAGAGGAGATGGGGGAGACCGGGGGACCTGCGTCCAACCCTGCAGAGCTGGTCGGGATTGTGGCATCGGGGAGCAGGCAGGCCATAGGCCCACCAAGACCTGACAGGAATGGAGAGAAGCAGGCGCTGTTTTCAAGTGAAAGACAAGTGAATGATGGGGGAGGCGACAATGTCAAAGTGTCTGTCCATGCAGCTTCTGAGAAGGCCGTCATTGAGGACGAGGAAGCCGAAATGTGCATTGATGTGCTCGCAGCAGACACACAAACATGTGTGGCTCATGAGAACAACATTTAACCTGTGAATCCCATCAGAAATATATTTCTAACGTGAAGGGCATTTAGATGCAAATCAGGAAATTGATCAAAAATTGTGAGGTTGGTTATTAGATAAAATTCAGCTTGTCTTTTCCGTTTCTTATTGTATCTTGTCAACAAATTGTGAATCAAAACACTTTTTTCATAAATTATGAATTCATCTGCGGTCGTTTTCTCTTGCATTCATCCTTCCTGCTTAAAATGTATTTTCCTTCACTAACAGCATTTCATTTGCATATTTATTTCTTTGTCAAACTTACAATAGTCTCCCTTTTTGCGCATCATCCTGCACACACACACACACAAACACACACAGATATTAAGTCAATTAGTGATGTTGAAGCAAGTGCAAAAGGTCACACTTTGTTTTCAAGAATCAGAAAGCTGCTTCAGAACAATCCCTCAAAATCTCACTTTGCGGTTGTGTGATCATTTTTTTTATCTCATTTTCCTTCCTGAATATATTGTATTCTTATTTTTTTCAACCTTGGGTGTTGGGCTCACCTTTAACTTTGCCTACTTTGAGTTTTTCTGCACACAGCCGATGCAGCAGCAAGCGCTCATTATCCTCTTTCTGATGTCATTTGCTGCTCTTCACTTTTGTTCACTTTGACAGTCAGTCAGCTTCCACAGAGCAAGATTCTGCAATGAAATGTTCTTATATCATCATGTCAATTGTTTTCATGTCAGTGCTTCCTGTCAGTCACTTGAAACTCAAAGGCAGAAGTGAAAGATGTGGAAATAATCATCCTGAGACCCGATTCCTGTCTCACGTATCTGTATTTGTGGGTCAGGACAGCAGTTAATTACAGGTTGAGTTTTTGCTTTTTAAGCTCCAATTTCAGCAAAATACTGTAAATTGAATAAGTAATATAGAACATTAAAAGGGAAAGTAGCATAAATTATTTTTTCATATTTTTACAAAAAAAAAATGCAAATCAAAGCTGTGATAAAAAAAAAAGTCTGATTAAGTTTCATTTTAATAAATATGCATGTATCATTTTCCAGTCTGTGGATGTCAGCAAAAGTCAGAGTTTCATTTTTTAAAAATTATAAAGTTGCTCTATATTTATAATGTCTTCCTGTAATATAGTGACATTTAGCATCTATGGCGTCATTTATTTTATTGTAAAACTTTCAAATGAATGAAGTATGGAAGGTAGACATCTGGTACAAAATATTCATTGGAGTTTAACAAGTATTACATCTGGATCTGATACACTGATGCACTTTTGTCTGAAGCCACTCATTTTTCTTGGGAGCAAAAGTAAGAACATGTGACTGACAGGTGTGTTTTGTTACACTGAATATTCAAATAATAAATAGCGCTGAATTCCTATGCTCATTTAAAGATTTGGGTTTTGCAGACTGTATTTATAGTTAAAGGAACCAACATGAAAACAGAGAGCTCTCAATCAATCACAGCCGCTGCACGAACATTGGCCATAGCCAGCATCACTGTTTGGATGGTCCTAAAGAAGAAAGCCGTCCCTGGTGTACTAAGTAGCAGATGTCAAACAAGTAGACGGAGGAAAACAACAGCAGCTGATGACGCATGATGGCAGCAGTACAATGAACTCAGAAGTCCACAGAAACATTGTATCTGTCAATTTAAAGAAAGATACAACAAAACCTTGGAGATAATGACCCAAAACACAGTCAAAACTACAAAGGAGCTCTTCAGGGGCAGGAAGTGGAAGGTTGTAGACTGGTTTAGTCAATCAGAGCATTTTACCTGCTAAATAGACTGAATGGAATAAACCCCCAAAACAAACAACTGACAGAGGCTTTGGTGAACACCTGGAAAAGCATCACAAAGAATAATGCAAACCTTTAGTGATGTCAGTGCTCACAGACTTGATGCACTTACTGCGAGCAAAGGATTTGTAACAAAATATTATTTCTTATTCACTTTGATCTGTTTGATATTTATCTGTTCTGCTACTTTTGCTCACAAGAAAAATGGGTGGGTTCAGACCAAAGGTGCTAACTTCTGAACTGTGTATCAGAACCTGATGTAAATATCTGGAAATAGAAGCTGAGATGTTGTTGTTTTTTTCTCATATTGATGTTTTCAATCTACAGCAAAGATAAAAGGATTGGCATCATTGTTCCAATACTTTGGAAGGGAGAGTATTTCTGGTAGTTAGTGAGACTGTGAGATTAATGAAGTAGGGAAGGTAAATAGTGATTTAATTTAATTTATTGTTTTCATTAAGGCTTTAATACACAAGACCAGAGGTGCTAAAAATAAATGTTTCATATTTCTAAAACAAAACTGAACTAAATATGTCCAAATATTTGGTCATTTCCATAGAAACAATTTTTTATACAGTTTTACAGGCATCTTTACTGTGTTTCAGGAGGATATGTAAAAGAAAATATAATATGAATCAATAGTGAGCCAGTGCTGTTCGTGGAGGGAAAGCAAAGCCCCATAATTCACTATTAAAAACACACAAAAAATATGCAAACATCCATCTGTTGGTTGTTTGTGTCCATACAGGCAATGAGCCACACAGTGGAGCTGTTGGGTTAAGCATCGTTAACCCTGCTGCTTTCACTACCTGTAACACTCCTGAGGGGAGGTTGCGTTCGCTAACCGATGTCAATGGAGACTTGATACTAGCGGGGAGAAATTTACTGCTCACAGCTGAACTGTCACACCTCAGGGCCAAAGTACTGATTTGAGTCCTATATGTCAGCGTCTTGGATTAAACACTGGATCCAGTTTGGAAAGCTGCCATTTTGCAGTAATTTTATTTGAAAGTCTTAACAGCTGAGTAAATGTGGAAAATCCAGTGGAATCATCCTAATATTTAAATTGATAAGACTGGATTGTTATCCATTGTCTTTTAAAAGAAGTTGATTTGCTGTGTTACTTACTGTAATCTGACCATTTTTAAATATTTATAAATGATTGTCCTCAGAATTTAAAGTAAATAAGAGTGGTCAGGGAGGTGCATGTTAACAAAGGAAGGTGTATGAACATCTTTGCATGCTTGATTTTGTGACATCACCACTTTACAGGAACTAAATCCAGCATCCGTATTGAAAGCCAAAAATGATTAATGGGAGATTAATGGACGTGTAAAACATGTTGGAGGCTCTGTCATGGTTAGGAGCTGCGTTTCAACCAGTGGTGTTGGGGATCTTGTTGAAATTGATGGAATTATGAATGCAAAAAATGTATTGTCAGATTTTGATGCGCCATCTGGAAGGCATCTGATTGGGGAACCGCTTCATTTTTCAGACAATGATCCCAAACACACTGCCGATGCAGGAAAACTGTATCAAACAGCCAACGATGGAACATTATCACTGTGGATTGGCCTCCCCAGAGTCTGAAGCTCAACATTAGTGAAGCAGTTTGGATCATTTTGGCAGAGAACAGAACAAAAGACATCCAACATCAAAAGAAGAGCTTTGAATGTCCCTCAGGAAGCCTGGAGAACTCTTCCTGAAGACTGCTTTTACAATTAAAAGTTTGCCCAAGAGAATTCATGCAGTGTTGAAGAATAAAGGTGGTCATAGCAAATATTTGACTCACTACAATTGTACACTCTAAATTAAATCGCTGCACCTCATTTTCCTGGCAAGATTAATAAATTGGAAAAAAAATGGTGGCAAAAACATTTGCACTGTACTGTATACTGTACAGTATGTTCTGGAGTGCAGTACTAAAGCCATTGTTGCAGTCACAGCATATACAAAACATGAATTCATTCATGTGCACGCAATCAAATCCTCACAACCACCATAGAACTGGAATGACGGCGTTAGAGTCCTGTGGTCACCTGTAGGTGTGGTTATGAAAATGAAAAGATTATAAATGATTTTAACCCGCATTATTCCACTATAAGGAAACTCACCAACAATGTGTGAACTTAGATAAATGCCAAATTTTCAAGGACAGACTGGCTACAAAATCCATCCAGAGAGTGGTCTGCAAAATAAAAAGCCCAACATTTCATCACAGGATCGGCAGGTATGAAGATATCTCACGTGCATTTGACACGTGTGGGATGCACGGCAGGAAAAAGCTTTCGCGGTTCAGAAAGAATATTTGAATAAAACTACAATGTGTCAGTTTTACAGTATGACAGAGTTGTTCAGCCACAATAACAGCGGACATATTTGGCATCTACCAAAGACAGCTTTTCAGGGAATGAACCTCATACAAGCTGTGAAGCATGATGGGAAAAATGCTGCCTCGGGGAGCGGGCAGCTTGCGGTTACTAAAATCTCTAAAAGTGACTGATGGAAATATGAGACCATCTGTCCAAAAGTTGTATTTGAACCAGAGGTTTATCTTTTCACTAGTAAAATGATGATGAAGCAAATCCACCAATGAATGGTCAGGAAAGATGATTGTTTGATAATCTTTTTGGTGGTTAAAGTTTTGGAAAGCCAACATCAGAAACATACAGATTATTAATACAAAGAAAGCAAATTCTAGTTGTTATTCTAAGGTGAAGGTTGTACTTAATTTTCACAAGAACAATACAGTGTTTATAAGCAGCCTAATTATCACTGAAAGGTAAACACTGTTGTTCCGTATCTTGAGCTTCTCTGTGAGACTCTTCCAGTTTGTACAGTCAACAGATCTGCCCTACCTGTGAAATATCCGTTTGGCGGACATCCCACATAACAATAACCTTGGGCCTCCATGTTGAATAACTAAAAAAAAAAAAAAAAATCCATCCTTCTTCCTTTTCCTGTCCTCTCTGGAGGCGAGCTTATCTAAATAGAATTGATTGGCCTGAGTGATCATTCATCATGTCGAGCCAAAGCAGACGTTTAAGGAGGGAGGAAGGAAGATTTTGAGGATAGGATATTTCCAGCAGGCTCCGGTGTCATTGAGGTAAACTAAATGAATCGATCGGACCAGAAAGGATGGCATACTGTGTGTGTGTGTGTGTGTGTGTGTGTGTGTGTGTGTGTGTGTGTAAAGAAACAAAAGAAAAAAAATTCTTCCACATACTTGAACATGTGTGTCTGATTGTGTATACATACTTAAATGAATGAAGCTGGTGAATGCAGTAAATTTGGGCCTCTTGAAATTAAATTGCTCATTAAATTGGTTTAGAAGAAAATTGTTGCTAATTCTATTTTATTTGCAATCAGCCTGAAGGAGCTCGGGCAGAAAAAACGAGTGCAGGACAATAGCTGATAAATTAGATGACACAATGCGAGAAGTGCTTGTTATATCTGTTCATTAGATGCAGCAGACAGGATCACCTCTACTATTTGCTCAGTGTGTGTGTGTGTGTGTGTGTGTTTTCCTTGACTCTTGCATCCTCTCAGATTTGAGCTACTTCTACACTGAAGGACAAAGGACACTCAAAACTTTTTTTTTCTTCTGCTATACATTTATTAAAGCAGGTTAATGTTTACTATTCCAAATCGGCATCAATCAAAGCACAAATTCACACTTCAGTTGTACGTGATATACAGGAACATCCATGCTGAATATAACCCCCACAGGTGGTTGAGAATGAGAGCTAAGATCCTGTGGGCTGTAGGAAGGAGAGGAGGGTGTGTTACCAGCGGGGAGAATGGCACACTTGGTGAGCAGGGACTAATTATGCTCTCTACCTACAGTGTAGTAGTGACAGGGTCAGAGGAGTGGTGGGTTGCTGCTGGGAAAAGTGTTGGAGTCCCTTTTGATTTTGCACATATTATAAGTAAAGCATGTGTGTGGCAAGGAAGCTATTCTGAAGCACGAGAAGGTTGGTACACTGTGTCAATAAAGGGATGGACACATTCAGCAACAATACTCAGAGAGCCTGTAGTTTTTAAATGATGCACAGGTGGAACTCAGGAGCCCAAATCTCCCCCACTCCATCACTACAGTCACTCTAAACTGTTGATACAAGGCAGGATGGACCTGTGCTTTTCATGTTGTTTAGACTCTTCAGACCAGGAAACATTTTTCCAATCTTCTAATGTCCAATTTTGGTGAGCCTGCGTGAACTGAAGCCTCGGTTACCTTTTCTTTGCTCACAGGAGGGGCACCAGGTGTGATCTCCTGCAGCCCATCTGCTTCAAGCTTCGACGTGCTATGTGCTCAGAGATGCGCTTGTGTATACCTTTGTTGTGCTGAGTGGTTATTTCAGTTACAGCTGCATTCCTATAATCCCAAAGCAGTCTGGCCATTCTCGCCTCTGACCTCTGACCTCTGGCATCAACCAAGTATCTTCACCCAGAGAACACTCATTGGATTTTTTTTTCTTTTTTGGACCATGCTCTATAAATCCTTGAGTTAGTGTGAGAAAATTCCAGACGATCAGCATTTTATGAAATACTCATAACAGCCTCCCTGCCACTAAAAAACACATCATGTTAAAGGTCACATAAAACACGTTTCTCCCCCATTCTGGTGCTCAGTTTGAACTTCAAGCAGGTTATCCTGACTGTGCCTGCATCCCTAAAGCCATATCTATATATACATATAGAGTTAGATATTTGAACACATGTACAGTACATACACACTATATATATGAAGGTAAAAGGTAAAAACAATGTCAGCTAGCTAACTTACACTGCTGATAATGTTTCATGCTGAAAGACATTAGTGTTACATTATATACCAATTTGCAAATTTACAAATTGGCAATTAGTGCATCAAGTTCTTAAAGTGTACAGAATAAAAACACTTTGAGTGGTCGTTAAATTAGAAAAGCGGTAAATAAATGCCAATCTACTTACTTCCTACCAATTCTTTGGTGACACCTTCTTTTCTGCCGTGTAGCCAAAAAAAAAAAGACCACTGAGAGTGAGACGTGTGCGTCATTCCACACTCAGATTTTTTGCACCATTGAGATACTGTAACAACTCAGGGCATGTAGCCATAGCCATCAGTGTGAATACACTTCTGTGCTCAAACTTGCAAGTTTAAATAAGACAATAGTAAATAATATTCATTTTTGTTTATTTCTTCCTGTGATGAAGCACTTTGTAACCACTGTTTATCAAAGGCTGCATAGATGAAGCTCTTATACTTAGTCTAGTTTGACAGTGTTTTCTAGATTTCGCATTCATACAAAGCACCCTGAACGCAGGTCAAATGTCCACATTTTCAGACAAACTCCAAACTCCAAAAAAAAAAAAAAAATTTGGAGTGTCAAAACCTCGTGATGGAGCCCAGCAAATGTGGTAACAAAGGGAAGGGGAAACTGGTATCTGACCTGAATCTCTGCAGGGTCTCGCTGCTACAAACCACATAGCTGTCAAAGACTAATGGGAAATAATGGCTGAAGCAACATCGTGGCAGCTCATTGGGGACTGAGGTGAAGGTATTGGGGTCACGTCTTCCAATGTCTCCTTGTATTCTTTGACAGATACAATCTGCACAGAGCGAAAACATCTCGAGGGAACACATGGAAGTGCCGAGTGATGACGTTGGCCGGATGAAGGTCATGCTGAGTGAAGTCAGCGCGACTGATTGTGTGCCCATGAAACTTTCAGAGAGTTGTAGGTCATTCTCATGTAGGGCTGTGCAACACTGCGCCATAAGAGTGTCACAGTGCAAACTTCTGGGTTCATCTGAGAGATCATTAATCCATCATTTTTCCTTGATACAGAACTTATTGGGCCCAGTGAGGTAAAAGAGAACAACTTTATTTGTTCTATTTTTTTTTTTTTTTTTGCAATATTAAAAAAAAACAAAT
>VOQJ01020633.1:0-52975 GCA_015052665.1 Apistogramma diplotaenia | reverse complement strand
TATTTTTATTATATAAATTTTTATGAATTTTTAGAAAAGTTCTTCTTTTTTTTTTTTTTTTTTTCCTCACGTGTTTTTTTTTTTTCCCATGTCCCTTCCGGGGTTCCGTACAAAACATCGTGTAGCTGCAACATGCAGATATTTGAGGTCCGCTTTGCAAATTTTGCAGATAAGTTTGTTTTTTCTTTAATCGAGTGTAAAACTTGATTGTCCAGCACGCCGTGTTGTTTCACCGGTATACATGTGCTCATTCAGAGTGCCGCATGGCGCCATGACAAAGCACGCCGCTGAATGCTGCTGCTCATGTGCGAAGCTTGCCAGAGAGAGACAGACAGGAAGACGTCTCACTCCGTTAAAAAAAACAAAGAAATCCGCGGTAATAAAAAACGACAATTATCGACAATTACATTCGTCGTCAACTATTTTCATTGTCAATTATTGTCAACAAGGTCGACGAATCGTTGCAGCCCTGCTCTGAACCTAAGCTCATTTAAGATGGACTAGAACAAAGTAGAAAACTGTCCCATTGTCGTATAAATAAACCTTTAAATCGTTTTTTTCAAAATCATGGACACCTTGTCTTCTGTGCTAGAGATGAGACAGACTAATCCAGCTATTTATTAAGGCAAATACACATAGAATGGGTTATTTGCACATCTGTGAAGGCATTATTAATGCTGAATGATACACAAAAGGTTTAGAGGAACATATATTGCCATCCAGACAAAATCTTTATAAAAGACGACCTTGCTTTGTTTCCAGCTAGAAAAAGAAAACGAGATCCTGCAGCTAATACAACAACATGGCTCAGTAGTAAATGAGGCCTGGGGCAAAGAAATACAGCACATGACATCACAAAATATTGTTTAGCTGAACTCCTGTCAAGTTAGAATGGAAAACCTTTGTTTTTAGAAACATCAGCAAATGACCTCTTCAGTTCCCAGCTGTTGTAAGCATATTGTCCCAATGAAAAATATTAGATTTTTCACAACATTGAAAATAAAGCATATTAAAGTATAACAAATATTATATTAAAGTAAATACTATGGTATTACACATGTATATAAATGTACGCATTAAATAATATTTCATTTTTAATTTTTACGTTGTTAAAAGTTCCAAGGTTAAGGAAGCAAAAATTGGGGAATCTATTTAATCTGCAACAGTAAATTAATTTTTTTACTGGTATAAAGGACAAATCTAAGTGGAGTGCTGTTTTACAGATACTATTTACTTTAATGACTAAAACTGGCGTTTTGCCCAGAAACACAATAAATGTTTGATAGCTCTGATTTACAGCATTATCATGTAAAACTGCTTCACACTTCAACATAACCCTGTGAGACAAGGGCTCATTAAGCCGAATTCAACTGAATACAAACAATACAATGTTTTTGTTTAGAATTTGTGAAGAAAATCTAGTCTTTAAAAAAGCCAGATGATACTTTAGAAACAGCTAGCTATTGTTTGGGCTTTAAATATATCCTACAGCCACAGCCTGAATAAAGCAGCTTCAGAACAGGTAAGATGTGCAGCCAAAGTTACTACAGAGAGAAGCCCTGTGTGAAAATGAGTCACCAGTGTGGGAAACAAAGAGCCAGTGTGATTTCCAGGGTTAGACTAAGATTGCTGCATAGGTGAGACAGGCCCTGGGTGTTATTAAAATTGAATTGGCACTACCATCAAATCGAAGTGGAGATAGCATGAAAAGAATGGCGTAACACACTTGAAATCATGTAGCGCAATCATGTGCAGTTAATAATCATTTGTAATTAAAGCCTTGATTGCACTTTCTGCGACCGTGAGTCCGCTAGAGTCCATTCAGTACACAGTGTTCTAAAATTCGTCATCAGATGATGATGTCATGTCCGCCTCTTTTTTGTGACCACGCTGACTTGTCCACAGAGAATTTACATTACAGGGCACCAACTATGCATGTGCCCCAGGCAGAACACTTCAAAGAAATATACAGTAACAGGAATGACTATTCATGTGTCAGGTCTCCAGCTGTCCCGTGTCCTCAAAAGAGTATAATCAAGGCTTAAGAATTCTGTTTACAAATATTCAATATATTTTTATGAACACCCAAATAAAATATAAAAAAAATACTTACTGTAATATCCATACAGCACAGTATCTTCAATTTGACCTCTTGTTTCATTGTTTGCTGCCCATTCCTGCCATGAAAGTCAATTGTGAAAATTTATTTAAACAGTAACCAGGCTGACACATAAATAACAATCAATAAGAACTGTCAACAATTAAAGTTCATTAAAAAGTAGAACAAAATATAGCCAACACATTATACAGATTGATGTAGATGTACTCACTGGCCACTTTACTGTGTACACCTATTCAACTGCTCATAAACAAAAGTATCTAATCCAGCCACTCAATTCATTAAGTCAAGAAGACCTGCTGAAGTTTCAACCGAGCATCACAATGGGGACAAAAGGTGATTTAAGTGAATGGTAAATGGACTAGTTCTTATATAGCGCTTTTCTACTCTAATGGAGCTCTCAAAGCGCTTATACAACACGTTTGCATTCACCCATTCACACCACATTCATGCAAGTACTTCCATATGAAACTAGTGCTTATTGTGTACCATCCACACACCAGCGCTTGCTTTGGAGAGCGACTTGGGGTGTAGCCCAGAGCAGCCAGGAATTGAACTGCCAACCTTCCGATTGGTAGGTGACCAACCCTATTTAAGTGATTTTTAATGTAGCATGGTTTATTAGTAATTCAGAAACTGCTGATCTACTGGTATTTTCCCACACAACCATCTCATACGGTTTATAGAAAATGATCAGAAAAAGAGGAAATATCCAGTAAGATGCAGTTCTCTGGGTGAAAATGTCTGCCAGAGGTCAGAGGAGAGTGGGCAGACTGCTTCAAGCTGATAGGAAGGCAACAGCAACTCAAATAGTTATTCATTAGAACCAAGGTATACAAAAGAGCATCTCTGAACACACATGACATGCAACATCTTTGTGTTATCCTGCTGGAAGCAACCATCTTCTGATGGCTGCTTACATCATGCTTCTGCCATGTCACAAACTCAAATTATCACAAAACTGGTTTCCTGAATATAACAATGAGTTTGCTCTACTCAAGTGGCCTCCACAGTCACCAGATTTCAATCCATTAGAGCACCTTTGGGATGTGATGGAATGGGAGATTTGAATCATGGATGTGCAGCCAGCAAATCTACAATAACTGTGTGTTCCAATATGATCTAAAATCTGAGGAATATAAGGAATGTTTCTAACACCTTGCAGAATCTGTGCCAAATAGATTTGGGGCAGTTTTGAAGGCAAAAACCGGGTCCAACCTTGTACTAGCAAAGGTGTATATAGTGTCCTCTGACTGTACTGAAATGCAACAACATGACAATTTTTTTAAAATGAGGAAAGCGTTTAGCTTTTAGATTGAAAAAGAAGAAAATGCTAACCTTATAGGTACCATTGGGAAACTTCATGAAAGAAACAAGGAATATGTCCACTGGTAGAAGTGCAGATGTTATCAGAGCAATAGCCAGGGCACATATTGCTGTGATAGTTGAAACAACTTCGCTCTCCCGCCGACTTTGAAATTTCCGAATGTAGATCCAACAGAACACAAGGATTACCTAAGCAAATAAAATGAAACAAATGGTCAATATTATGATTGTGAGGAACAATTAAAATGAATAATATAGCAGCAAAAACATTTGGGCCTCAAGAGCTCCATTAATGTAAAGCCCAAAATAACAGAAGTAAATCCAGCCAACTATATGCAGTAAAAGATGGCATCTGCATTTAATGAGAAAAGCTAATATTGTTTAAAGTAAACAAGTAGCAAAAGTTATGCTATTGAATTTATTACCCCTGCAGTAATTTCTACCTTTGTAGTATTTGATTTCATTGAACATTAACCTACCCTGTTTACAATGAAATAAATAACTTCTAACAAAAATAAAACAACTGAAATCTAAGTATTAAAACAAGTAGAGTATTGAGCAACTTAAAACAGCAGGACTGCAGGTGTTCTAGAGGGGATGATCCGATTATATTACACTCCATTCCCAGACTGGAATGCAATAACACAAAGTCATCATTTCATAAGAAGCAAAATAAAAAGCCGTATTAGAAAGCCAGTTTGTGCAGTACAGTTTTTTTTTAACTTGTTAAAATTAATTTATATCATACAAACTTATTATTATGCTCTTCTACATTAAAAAGAAAAAAGAAACAGGTGAGGGATTCAGGGACTGACATTGTCATGGGAGAGGAACTCATTAGGCAAAGAAGCAATAAAGAGGCTCCAAAATGACAAGGTCATATTCCAGGCACACGAGCTTTAAGAGGTGAGGACACTGCAAACACTTGCCCCTTCAGCGTAAGGGCTGCCATTCACAGACAGGATCAATTAAAAGGCCCACAGCTTTATGCCTCCGGCTGCTTGTTCTGCCAGGTAATGGCGCAGGCTCTGCATCCAAATAAGACCCATTTAGGGGTTTGAAATAAAAGGGTTGCTTAGTACTGGGCAGAAAAACAGAGCAATGTATTGGCACCCAGCCATTCTTCTGGAGGACTTGTGAGTTAGCCATGTGATGTGGCTATGAGTGACATCGAGGATAATGAGGGCTAAAACGAGCCGCAGATTATCTACTTGAACTTTAAGGTGTTCATTTAAGTAGCCTAGTACCGAAGGGGAGGAGGGTAAAAACAGCTCCATAACTGTCGGTGGTGGGGGTTTTTTCTTTTCTCGCCGTCGGAACTTACTTATTCAGAATAAACTTTTAAAACACATTCAAAACATTGCGGTTAAAGCCAACTAGCTACTTAACACTACAGCTGTGTGCTCTTAACCGAGGAAGAAACATTTTTGTATAAATAAAGTAAAAATGCCAAGACCCGAGTGGTGGTTTATACTGCCAATGTTTCTAACTGTACGCAACACCAAAATATACGAAACAGTCCACTGAGAGCCCCTTAGAGCAACAGCCTGTAAGTGTGTCATGGCTAATGTTAGCTAAAGCCAATGCTGACGTTAATGCGCTGTGGCCGTGTGGCGCCGCTTAACGCCTTTTTAAAGTAACCATTTCGCTCACTAACGCACCTCAGACCGACTGTTTACCGCTCCATTACTTTTAAAAGCGACCACGAAACTTCGTGCTTGCTTACCAAAAGTATAATGGTGAAAATAGACCACCCGAGGACAGACTCTGTAAGCAACGACTGAGCCGCCATCTTTACTTCCTGCAATAACAAACCCACGTGCTCCTGTTAACGTCACCACGACGGAGAGACGCGCAGGATCCCGCGAAATCAGCCTGTCAAAACCCAGGATTGTAGACCTGTAATAGAATAAACAGCATGAGACTTCTTACCATCAATTTACAATTCATGCAAATGGAATTTACTATATGTGTTATAAATGAACATCGATTATATTTAACATGTTATAATAACAATACAATACAATAGCAAATGCTTTTACAACGATAGATTTCAGCACGTGGAAAAGCTTACTGGAATTATCAAATTGAAGACATATAGCATGTCTTGTCCCCTGTAAATTCTTATTGTTAATCTAAGAATATTATAAAACGGCATCTTAAATTGTTACAGAACATATCCAACAGACAGGCTAGCGACCTGTACCCCGCCTCTCGCCCTATGACAACTGGCATAGGCTCCAGCCCCCTCCTCGCGACCCTGAACAGGATAAGCGGAAGAGAATGGTTGGAAGGAAGTATGACATTGTCAGCCTTTTCATTTTATTGGTTAAAGTTCACATTCATGTTATTTTTAAATTATGTTATTTTTAATTGAGTTGAAACTGTACTTTGAATCTCTAAAATATGTAGAGAGAATTTTTTATTACTCGGAATAACTTGAATGAGACCGTCTGCCTCCCTATATAATTGCTTCTTTTTTATTTCTTTTTGCATTATTTATTTATTTGGTTATTCTTTCTCATCATTATTGGACTTTACTTTCATACTTAAGCTGTCTACGGATGGTGCGTTGGTTATATCTAATTAATGTATATTCTTTGCTCCTGTTCTTGTTATATTGTTAAAAATAATTTAAAATAATTTTTAAAATTTACTGAAGCCTGTACCTGCATCAATACTGAACTGATAATCTCTGATTTTATCGTGACCTGCAGCTATGAGCTACGATGAAATGCAACGTGACGAGTTTTCCTCTCAACCAGCAGCAACATAAAATTTGCAATGACTGAATATTTACGCTCAGTTATTATCTACGTAGGTTTATAAAATCCCACCAGTGACAGAAAAATAATTCAGGAAGTAAAATCATGCCTTTAAATTTAAACGGTATTGGCAACTAAATGTTATTTTTATTAAATTTCACATATTTTATTATTATTACTACTACTGTTATTAGCGCTTACATCATTTTACCAGCAACACTGAAACCACTGACAGCAAAGAGATCATCTTGTTACAATACACTGGAATTGTCCAAAAGACATGGGTTCCAACATTAATATACAGAACAGTAATGTGCAAGTCTTGAGCCACCCTTCATTTCTGTATATTTTGCTAGGAAAATGGGAACAGAGTTTATAGGATCCTGATGAGCTTCAAAGTCAAAAGTTGGTATGACCACTTTTATTCTTCAATACAACCTTTAAGTTGTTTTCAGGAATAGTTCTCCAGGCTTCTTGAAGGACATTCAAAGATCTTCTTTGGATGTTTGGTGCTTTTTGTTATGTTTGGCAGCATATTTGGGATCATTTGAATGCTGAAAAATGAAGGTGTTGCCAGTCGGACACTTTCCAGATGGTATTGCATAAAATCTGATGCAGCCCCAAACCCTGAAAGAGCCTCCCCCCTGTTTTACAGGCTGTTGACACTCACTGTTGTACCACTCTGCTGTCTGATATTGACAATGATTTGAGCCAAAATTTCACATTTGGATTCATCACTCTATAAAACCTGTCGTCACCAATTTTCAGTCCAGTTCTTCTGTAATCTGGCATACTTCAGCCTTTTTGTCCTGTTTCCCTTCCATCGCTCCATGGAGACCATTTCTGATGTGGCTTCAGTGAACAGTAGATGGATCAACTGAAGGGTCAGATGCATCTCTGAGGTTCTGTATCAGACATTCATATGATTTTCTTCCTGTTTTTAAGAGCCTGATTTTCAGATACTGTATCTGGTGTAGATAGATTTTTTTAAGTCTTGCCACTTGTTCTCCACTTATCCAGTTTCATCAAATTTTTAAGGACAAACTGCACACTATGCAGTGTGAAAGAGTGAAAAAGCAACCAGTGTTCAAAGAAAAAAGTTTGAAAGACCTTCTGAAAGGCCAGTGAACTATTGTTCAAGACCACTTCTTGAAAGCAAAATACAAAGAAATGAGGGGTAGCTTGAGACTTTTGAATAGTACTGTATGCCATTTTTAACCACAGGCCCAAACATTGCTTCAAAACCAACCACACCCCAGTAGCAACAGCCCTCCCCTACAGCAGCAACCTCCAGAACCAGTATGTGCTTCCAAAATCTGGCACCAGACACCACAGAACACCGCCAGAGGGCCTGACATGACAGAGCTGTTCTGGTGGCAAAAGGGAAACTATGTAATGTCAGGCATTTGATTGATGGTATATGATTAAATCGATATTGCCTGAAAGCAGAATTGCTAATGCTGCTGAAGTCAAGGTCAGACTATTTTAACTATTATACTGTAATGTATACAGTCATGGTCCATAATGCAAAAGTTCAAAACCTTCAGTATTTTAGAAGCTGATCAAATGTTTTATATGTGAAAAAATGATATAGGCTACAAAGTAACTTAGTTCCTGTCATATAGTGGGATAGTTTTACGCTTTCAAATTCACAGCAGCTCATGAAGTAAAATAGAAATACTCAGTGACCAGAGATTATTCATTACAGCACAATACCTGTCTCATTAGCCGGAGGTCAGTCAGTCAACAACTACTTTCCACCATTATATACAATTAAATCTTCTTAAAGGCAATCTCAAGCTGGCCTGTGATGTCCTGAAAGGAAAACAACCTCCCAACAATCAGGAAGCAGATGCATTATGCTGTAGAATCTCGATGTGAATGACTGCAATGAATCTCTGCTGTTATATAACTTGATTCCAGTGCAGTGCATTTCCTCACTGACACATACACAGACAGTCTGCAAGAGTTCGAATAATTTAAATATTTATGTGGCATTGGGAGTTATTTTTCTCTTTTGTGTCAGAAATATTTTCATTCTAATGTCTTTCAGTTCAGTTATCCAATGTGTTGCCCTTTGCCTCCTTTATGTAAGCCAGAATGGCTCCTCTTCAGCTCTACGGTTATGTTTAGAAAATGTATTTGTCCTGCGAAGACCCACCAATGTAACTGTGCTAACTTGTGTGGCAACCAAAGTAATACCTGGGCCAATCGCACAGGCACTTTGGCTTACTTGAGCGATACCCCTACACCAAATGGGCTGTCCAACTGGCTCGGCCTTGATTATATGGGCTGTTGATCTGTGAGACGTCTGGACTGTCATTTTAATATTTTTTGTGAAATTACAGTACCAGTCAAAGGTTTGGATATTCTTACCCATTCATATGAACAGGTGAGTGGACTGTATAAAAAAATTATATTATATGAGGATATGTTTGTATCCTGTTATGTTTCACTTTCTCTGTTTCATCATCCACAGATGTTCTTCTGTTACACACAAGAGTCTGTGAAGTCTATCAAATCGCAGCAGTGAGTTGGTACATTGTCAGACTACTATGCAGCATAATTTACATTCAGGACTGGTCCAGTATATTTGGGAAACGTATCTGCTTCATTAAGCATCAAAATAGCTGAAAAAGAGGAGGTGTAGCTTTATAAATCAGAGGGCAAAGCACCTGATGCTGCTTTCCCTTGTAGAGCTTATTTTTAGAGTCCCTGCTATGAATTATACACTGCAGTGAACCACACCGCATTTTCTGTAGAGATCCACATAGCTAATTGACCTGCATGAAAGTAGTTTTATTACTATTAGGATACAATATGTGCCCAAACAGTGTCTTACTGAGAGAGTATCTTTTTTTTTGAGGACCACAGCTGTGTTTTTTGTAGCTTATTCTTCTTATTTCTTGACTTCGGTCACCTAAATGTGTGGATTACCTTTGTATGGGCTCTTACGTTTAGTATGTAGCATATGTCTGACATGTTTGCTGTAATTTTCACTTGAGCCTAAGAAATATATGCAATACTTTTTTCTACTATGGCTCACAAGCCAGCAAACATCGAGTTAGTTTCAGTGAGTCTCATTATAACAGAAATTGTCTTTCTTTTCTTGTGTTACTTCTGTGTTTTTTTTCTTTGATACTCATTTCAATAACTAGAGGAGCCGTGAATTCCTTAAAGCCACAGGAGGTATTCATTTGAAGTCTAGAGATGTTTTAATAGCCATACCACAGAAATCAAAAAAGCTGACACTTCAGAAGTATCCTTGATACAGAAACTTATGCAATGGTGGGACTACAGTATATAAACTTTTCCAGACCCTATAGATTCTGACTGAGTCAAACCAGTGTGCTCAGGATTTCTTTCTGCCAGGCTACTCACCATTTCTTTCACTTCCTATCAAATTTATCTTGCGTGCTGAAACCCATGCTACCTCACTGTAAAGAATGTTTCATCTTTTCATACAGTTCCCCTTTTGACAGTTTTAAGTGCAATAGGTAAAAGAAATCTGCTCCACTTATGGGCTATATTGTTTCTTAAATTACAATAGGAAAGTGCAGTCATGCTTCACAGGGAATTATTGCAGCAAAATTAAATTATTACTTGAGTAATTACTTTTGCAAGGGGGCTACTGTAGCAGCCTATGATGACATTGAGACTCTTAAGGTTTCTGAGAGTGAAAATAATACATCTCTATGAGCACCAGCTATCTATTGTATTGAGGAAATTAGCCTGTAACTAATTGTAATGAAGAACATTCTTACCAGTTAATTAGTTGGTCACTACTGCTTCAGACACTTATAAATTCAACTCACTAGAATCAATAGCCATATATCTAAGATTCAGTTATGCCCCTGAATTTTAATTAAACTAATGAAAGTTTTTCACAACCCATTATTCACTTGCACAGGGAAGGTAGGTCTACTTTATTCATTCAACCTTTCAAAACTGCAAATGCCTTTATTTAGTGCAGCTTGGCAATGTGCCCCAATGGAGACCATCTAAGAAATTCTATTAAAAGTGGGCTTGCTATTTTGTTTTGTTTTTTAAGGAAGGGAGTTGTTTGGGCTTCTGTCAAGTCAAGTAGATATTTATTTTAAATACATATTTAGATTTTTATAATAACTATTCCTTGTCCCCTTTTTCTTCAGCTGCAGTGAAATTATACCATCACATTCACCTGTCATCCACTTTCTTCTTTCTGACATTTATCGTTCAGCTGAAGAACACAAGATGTGCTGCCAAAATAGTCTTTGTTTCCCTATAAACTCTGAAGTCTCTTCCTTGCTTTGTGAGAAAATAGGTGGAGCTCATGGTGCTATAGCCCTGTTGGTTATTTTCATACATTATAATTGATGGTCCCTGATTAATATCATTGCAATAAACCATTCATGCTGTTGTGATGTCATTGCTTTACAACTTGAGGGAAAGGTTTGGAGAATTACTAAAGACAGCTGTCCTGTCTTCAGCTGGCTTGACTTGCCTGTAATAAATTCACTTTTAGTTTAACAGCAGACGCACACCTGAAAGTATTGCATTTGTCCATTCAGCAAACACAGTCGTCTCCCTTTGCAGATGTCCTTGTTCTTTATATTCTCTCATCTAACTTCCTAAAATCGTTCTGCTAGGCAAAAAAAAAAATAAAATTTTTAATGCAAACTTCTGTCACTGCTGTATTTCCTGAAATAAGTAGCTGTGACGTCACAACAGTGTGTGAATTATAATATCACAGATGAACACTGATCTGATGATATTAAATTGAAGAAAGTTGTTCTTCTGAGCTGCAGTCTTTGTGGGTGCAAATATAGTCTGAAAATGGCCCAATATTATCTTCTGAAACTTGTTACCACAAAAGGGTGATTCCATGAGAGAAAACTATATACAAAAATGCAATAGTTCTCATCTGTGCTAACTAGAGTTATGACTGTATATTGATGATAGCCATCTTTTAAAAAAATTAATACTGATGGGTGGATGGGTCCAATTACCAAGACTATGTGAAGTGCCTTCTGAAAGTCTACTGGAAGATGTGAATGCAGCATTATAGACAATCCCTACTGTGACCACCATGAAACCAACCGACTGATCAATATCACAGCAACAGTGATCATTGAGATGCTTGGCAATAAGATGAACAACAGCCAAAAGAAGCAGTACCCACCATGGAGATGAAGATTGCGGGCCAAGATCAAGATAGCGCGGAGGAAAGTTAGCCAACTATCAAAGCCGCAAAAAGGGGTGATGACAAACGGGGTGTCTAAGAAGTACAACAAGCTGTCCATACCTGAGGCCTATGAAACTGCTAAGCAAAGACTCACAGCCTTGGTTAATGACTTGAATCACTTGGTTAATACCAGAGAGATAGAAGTAAGTAAGTAAAGTAAGTAAATTTTATTTATTTAGCGCTTTTCACAGACAGTAGTCACAAAGCACTGTACATGAAAAATACAAAGCAAAACAAATAGCCAGGAGAATAAACCAGATGTTCTCCACTGAACCATCTCAGGTGTGCTCTCAGTGTCAAGGGAACAATCCGAGAAGAGCGTCACCTAGGCTGGAGTTGGAGACGGAGTAATACTGGACGGGCATATGGGAGAAGGACGTAAAATGAAGCAACAGTGCTCAGTGGATCAGCAACCTCCCTGAACAGGCTCCAATGACTATCACAGTGGCAGACATCCAAGAAAGAGTCTCAAATAGCAAGAGTTGGACAGCACCCAGCCCTGACATGATTCACACCTACTGGCTAAAGAAGCTAACTGCACACCATGAGCACCTGACATCACAAATGAACCAGCTACTAATAGAGGAAATGAACCAGATTAGCTAACAAAAGTCTGGACAGTCCTGATCCCCAAAGATCCCCTGAAGGCACCAGCATGTACCACCAGCAGAAAAGTGGCTGATATAAAAAAAACTGGAAGACAGCACAGGAACAGATAGATAGATAGATAGATAGATAGATAGATAGATAGATAGATAGATAGATAGATAGATAGATAGATAGATTTGTCCAACAGCAGCTACACATCACAAAAACAAATCACCTAGAAAGACATAGAACAAATGCACACATTAACAAGACGTGTTGTACAACCTTACAGCTGCAGAATAAAGGACGTCCTGAACCTCTCAGTCCTACAGCGCAGTGAGAGGTGCCTGTTACTTTGGCTGCCAGACTCTCATGCAAAGGGTGTTTGCTGTAGCTAAGGATGGTCTGGATAACACCCCCACCAGTTCCCCCACACAGTCCCATCACAGAAACATACTTTCTAACCAGCTTATCAAACCTGTTGCAGTCTTTCACAGTGATATTGTTTCCCCACCAAGCAACCCCGAAAAACATGGCACTTGCCACAACAGACTGGTTAAGAAAAGCGCTAGAGCTTGCAGACATTGAATGATTTGAGCCTCCTCAAAAACGAGAGTCTATTCTGTCCTTTCTTATAAGCTGCATTGATAATGCAGCTTATGTGGTTATGTGCTGATTATGTGATAATCAGCACATAACCACAGGGTGCAAGATGCTAATTGGCAGAACATACATGGAATGCCATAAGCAAGTGGCTGGCATTGTATACAGGAACATCTGTTCCAAATATGACCTGGCAGTCTCAAGTAGGAAATGGGATATGCCTCCAAAGGTGGCTGAGAATGACTGAGCTAAGATCTTGTGGGACTTCCAGATAAAGTTGGACAAACTGGTGATGGCTAACCAAGCGGACATTGTAGCGGTGGACAAGAGGAGAAAGGCTGTAGTGATAGTCGTAGCAATAACAAGCGATAGCAACATCAGGAACAAGGAACAGGAGAAGCTTTAAAAATACCAAGAACAGGGAAGACAGCTAGAGAGCATGTGGCAGGTGAAGCAAACAGTGGCCCCTATGGTAATCGTAACACTCGGGACAGTGACCCCCAAAGAGGGAACCTGGCTCCAGTAGCTTCCAGAAACGACATCCGAGATGTTTGTCCACAAGAGTGCAGTCCTAAGAAGATTGACAAGACTGAAGCCTCAAGCTCCCAGGCCTTTGGTAGAGGACCCGAGCTTGGAGGAGGACAGAAAACCACCCACGGGGCGAGTGGGGAATTTATGTTATATGTATGAGGAGGGAGAGAGAGTTCAGTTTTATAATGCTGAGTGTTCTTTGTCCTTACCTTACTCTAACCTTGACAGAGGGTGTGTGTCATTTGCAAATTATGCAGTTGGCCATCACAGGCAAATTTATGTAAAGTGACTCAGTGGCTGCAGAACCTTTCACAACACACACATGTAAAACTGCAAAATGGCAAAACAGAATATTATACATACAAACCATGCAGACGCAATACAGTGTAAAACAATAACGGTCTCTTCCAGTGTTTAATGATTTTTGTTGATTGCAATGTCATTGCTGCAATCATAACTTGTGTGTAGTTCATTTAAAATACTCATGCCTACTGGCTGTATGTACCACATTAAAGCCCAACTTCAGACAGCTTCCCCAATCAGTTTGCAAACCAACTGATTTTCTTTCACTACTTTCAATACACAAGCCAATTATATGATCATATTACAAGAATGCTCCACAGATCTATAGCTGTGGGCAAAACTGACAAGTTGTTGTACCTTTTTATTCATCTTCTTTTTTTGTCTGCATAACTGAAGCTTTCATGCCCAGGTGAACTCTCAGAAATGATAAACAGGCTCCTTAATGGCTTTTGTAATTTTTATGAGCACGTGAAAGGTACACATCAGTGGTTATGTCTGCATACAGATTAGTGACACACAATATGATGTTTTTTGTCTAGCGCTTTGCCATATGTCAATTTAGTAAATCATCTTGCAAAACAGGCAGGTGTTTTTCCCCTAAACCACTTCAACAAGAGTGAAATGAATGAAGGATCAGAGCAGCGATTAGTATTATATTAAGGCAAACAGCTGCTTGACAAAACAAGTACTTTCTAAGGTTATGCATGTGCATATCCATGAAAACTACACACAGGCAGAAACACGTAGAGGAGACTACTGTAAGTCATAGAGTTTATTGTGAGATTGGATGCACTTATTTTGTATAAGGCAAAGCAGAAAAAAGTTTTTCAGCTGTAAATTGTTGTGTTGTAGTATTTGCAAACTGCATGCACAGGTAGGTATGTGTGGCAAGGGGAATACAATAAGATTATTGTCTGTACAATGAAAGTAATTTGGGAAAACATTAATCCCCATTCTTGAGAAAATTACTTTGCCTAAATCATCAGCAGGCTTTTGAATTAATTGAACAGGTACTAAACGAGCTTCTTAACAAAGAAAACGCATAAATGCAGTGGGCCAACAAGCTAACTGTGATGTAGCTAAGTCATTGCTTCTTGCTAGCAATTTGAGTGCATGCTATTCTATTTAGATAACAATAACAGGTGGGATTATGCCAGCACATTCTTCTTTCTGTGCAGTACCAGAGTTTTCTTTCCTGTGTTATTCAGGCAGCACTGCTTCGCATGGATGCGCTGCTTATGCAGCTTGTTGTTGTTAGCAACAAATGGTCGCTAACGCAATGTTTCGAGGAATTTAATGAAAGAAACCTTTTGAAAAATGAAAGAAAGTAAAAGTGTGAGACTATAGGGAAAGAGTTTTCACCTGATACTGTAGTTAGCTAGACTAGCTTAACAAATCCAGGGTCCAGTTCTGGAGCCTATAGCAGCCACAATAGGGCAAGAGGTGGGTTTCACCCTGCATAGGGCCAACACAGATACATTGTTGGCACTCATATTCACACCTGTGGGAAATTTAGAATCACCAATTCATCTAAGCCCACTAATGTCCTTGGACTGTGGGAAGAAGCCAGAATACCTGGAAAGAACTGCAAACACCGATGGTGGATTCTAACCCATGACCTTCCTGTGAGGCTAACCACGGTGTGACTGTTCTGATCTAGTCTGGCTTAGCGGTTTTTAAACAGCAGGTAAAACAGCTAAATTTTATATATGCTTAAAGTTATGTAAATTATAGTGAATAAAACTAAAAGAATAAAACGAATGACAAGGCATGGCAATGTATGGCTGCACTTAGTTTGAGAGCATCTGGTTTAGCACCCTACAATAATAATGATATTGATCTGGACCATTTCTTAAGCACAGGAATAAAGAGATCCTGCCTTTGTAGAATCTCAGTGAAAAGTGTTCATGACATCATTCACTGTATCTGGAGCATGAACGAGGAATAACTAATGATGCACTCTTTTTGTTCAGTTTGATTTGATGTTATGAAGTCAAAATGACTAACCAGAACCTTTGTTATAGAACAGTTCCTAATATGTATTCATTTAATCTGAAATTGCATGAAAAATATGCACTTACAGTATTAGATGAAAATGTAAGCATTTGTAAACTTTGGGACTAGGCTGCCCCTCATAACATTATTTCTTGTCTTATATGACAAATCACTATAACTGAAACAGGCAAATTATTTTGTTGTTGTTTTTTTAGAAAAAATACATTACATTACGTATAAAAAATAAGTTTTTGTGAGGCAGATATGGCTTCTGGTTGACTTATAGATGATGTCAAAAGGGGAATTCTTTTTTATTTATTGATTTTTTTTTAATTTATGGGTAATAAACATGTAAATCTAATATCTTGGTTTTAGAATCAGCATGACCACCTGGTCTTTGCCACATCCCCCTAGTCCCCTTTGTTATCTGACAGTCCACTGTCTATTAAAGCTGAAATGCCAGGCAAAATTTTTTTCAAAGGGCAATTTCCCAGAACTATGAGACGGTCTGGTGAGGTATTCTGTGATTTAAAAAATGTATGTTCTTGTTTTCCAAGCTGGTTAATAACTGGTAACTATGTTATTTTTCTGTATCTCAGTTCTAAAGGAACAAGAACCTCATGTTCTTACATTTTTATATATATCACATGCATTTTTTTTCTCCTAAACAGAATTGGAAAAAAATGATGTTTTAAACAAGTATAAAGGTCAAAGTGATGGCCAAAGTCGTGACCAGTTGCCTGCTTAGCTCAATAACACTTACAGTAAAAATCCCATGTTTTCAATTTTTAATGTTATGAAAGTGGGGAAAAATGTATCCAGGAATCTGCTGAAAATTCAGTGTTTGCCTCAGTAATGCCTTAGAGAGAAGGTGACGAGAATTTAATTTGGACTGCTCACACACACGCAAAACAAAAACATCGGCAGCAATATGTCTTTCTGAAATAATGTCCTGATTACTCTGAATAATCTGCAGACAATACGGCAAGCAGATTTCATTGAGGCTGCCAGAGAAATGCTTCTGAAAAGTTTTGACAGCTTATGATTTAGTGAGGATTTTAGGATAGCACAAGAAAAAATCCCAACCTCATACACCACATACTATCTGTCTGTGCCCACAGCAGCAACCCAGCAACAGCTCGGCTTTTCACGGCACTGCGAGTAGAGGATTACTTTGCAAGCAAAGACTGTGGAGCGGAGCATGTTGGACTTTTAATAAAAGTTATTGACCTCATTTGTTATCCCTAATCAGGCCAATAATTAGGTGTACAATCCTGACATTACCTGTGTAATTATATATATATATATATATATATATATATGCTTTGGCAGCATTAATATTTCAAGGTTACCGCAGCAACAACATCCTTCCTGGGGTCCACGTATTAAATGTGAGAAAGACTGAATAATATCATATTGCTATATAAAAAAAAACCCTTTTAAAACCAATACTTTACATTCACACTGACCGATGGCAACTCTTTTAATTGTGTATGTGAAGTTGCTGCTAAATGCGGTGGGTGTCATTGCCATTTTCATTATTTCACTATTGCCTTTACTTTAAACAGTGATTTTACCCAAACCTCATCCACGTACAGTGGAGCTGGTACACAGCCTGCACCTGATTAGAAATAAATCAGTTCATCAAGACAAAAAAAACAGTGCAGTCAAAAAAATGTGTTTTCCAACATTTGGATTCATATGACTCCACTGCTAACACACCAAATAACACTTTTAAGCATGAGATGAGAAAAGCAGCAGTTCCTAGAGTAAAAAGAACTACAGAAGCACGGAAACAAAGAAATACAGCCATCTGCTTCATTTGAATTTTTATTTCTTTAGAGCCCTTTTCTTGGTTTCTTTCAGCACAGTACTTAAATCTGTATCTCAGGGTGTGTGACCCTGTGGTGAAGGGGAGGGTGCATGAAAATCATCTGTCTAAACAATTACATGTGAGAATCTTGAACACCTGTTTCTGCAGAGCGGGTGCCTTGACCTTTTTTTTTTGTATAAAACAAAACTTCAGGGTACAAAGTAGTTTTGATTCAGGCAACTCTTTTAACTGAGACTGTTTTTTTTTAAATACATATGCAGATTATAAATATGGATTATAATATGGTTGTGACACATAGAAGCTGTTCAGACAGTGATCAACACGAGCAGAGCCTCACTGGGTTTTGGACAAAGTCTAAACTCACAAGCCTGTTGAACCTGCATTTGAAACTCAGCACAACATAAGTTGTTGGCCACCATATAGCAGTGTAGTATTGCAACATGGCATTTGGGTCTTCTAACTAAAATAGTATGTGGATTGAGTTTGTTGCTGTAGCACCAGGACTGCCCTGAAAGCTGCCTTTATGTCTGCTCATCATCTATAGCTCATTCTGCTCATAATGGAGGATAAAGCCTTTTTTTATGAAGTGATGAATAGGCAGGTATACACGTTAACACGTTTTGTATTCTGCACATATTTACTTTTTAAGCTTGACTTGGATCAGTGTTACTGCGGGCATAAAGGCACCTTAGCCACACGATTAGTGTCTTTATTAGGGGGATTTTTGATTAAATCACAATAGATCAAACGCCGTGTAATACCTGCACCTGGCTTTCTTAATAGCAGAGTTTGTTTGAACTGCATCTGGGAATTTATTTTACTGAATATCAAAAGCTGTTTTCACTGTGTGTTCCTCTTGTTTGCTGAACTCTCTGTCGGTGAACATTTCAGTAATAATGACAGAGTGGGAGGGCCACTCTGTGTAACTAATAAGGGCAGCGATCGAGCTGGCGATCCGACTGTGACTTTTATTTCTAAGTCTTGGAATCCGGAATCGGACTGGTCGTATCCACACATGGACTATGCTTTTGTCGCTGTTTTTTTGTTTGTTTTCGCCTTAGAGGAAACTTTGTGAGCTACCGTAAGTACTTATTGATCTAATTATTTTCACATTAAACAAAAAATAAATAAAAAATACAAACCTTAACGGCATAATGTAGAAATCAGCATGTGAACTTGTCGAAAATCATTTCTTTCTTTTTTTTAAACAAGCACACTTTGCATGCTTTGTCAGGAAAGTGATTTTTTTTTTTTAAAACTCGGGGCTTCATCCGTGTAACTTCTGCTGGGACACATGCCTTAGAAACGCTTATTTCTGATTTGTTTACAGCTCTGCGTGCGTAAACATGCACCCCTATCACATTATTTGGTAACAGCAAATTGCGTAATGCGCTGGACAGTGAACGAATACGGAGTAGCACATTTGGTAATTATCAATAATAAAAAAATATTAAAAAATCACACAGCCAATCAGCGATCGCGCTTAGAAACACGCTTCTTTGAATCCTGCAGAGTTGCACTGAGTTATGGCCATTGAGCGAAAGTGGCTGAATGAATGATGGATAGAGCAACTTTAGCGCACAGGGTTTAGCTTTGTGCCTGCTCCTTTTTAAAACAGTGATACATGCGGGGTTATTGCCTACATGTAACTACCTCAAACTGCCACTGTGTTCGTTCAGTTGCTGCAGACATAGAGCAGATGGTCAGGCAGCGGCTGTCTGCGCTGTGCTGTACTGGGTGAAGCGTGTGGGTTTAAACTTGCAATTTAATACGCACAGACCCCCTCAATAATAGGACTGCGATACGTAAAGGAATTGAGTAAGTGCGACAGCAGGATCCGGCTGCAGAGCTGCGTCTATTGCATGCATTTGCAGAAATGAGGAGAATAACGTTACCACTTCACGCAGACACGGAATGTGATATCTCTGTACTCCTGCTTGTCTATGACGTTTGCGTAGCTGTAGTAAGCGGCATGGTCACTTGTTTAACGAGCGCCATGATACTGTAGGCCTGCATGCAAAACTTTATGATCCAATGGGAGAAGGCTTGGAATATGGATGGGAATTATATGACTATATTAATTTGCCGTATCTGTATTAAAGTCTTTGGGGGGTCTGTCTAGCAATGTGTTCAGGGTTTTTAATCCCTGGTGGAAATGGATAAAGGTGCACCAGGAATGAAAAAGTAGTCTTTGCCAGGCAACGATGCTGACACTAATTCCAAATTGCCCCAAACTGCTTATTCACTATGAAGTGACTTGACACTTTTCTGTGGTATTGATAAATGGATATTGTTAATATGACAGAATAAATTGAATAGATTTTGTTATGCTCAGTACATCAATTCAGATTATTTTTTCCCTCCAGCTTGAAGTCCTTGAAAGTCTTTTAAAAAGCCAGATGAAACTCTTTTATATTCTGAGTTCAGCTATCAATGATATTTTGGCAGCGCAACAGCTTTTTTTTTTTTCTTCATGCAGAGCAGTCGAATAGTTTCTGAAAGTGTTAGTTTGAAAAGCTCACTAAAGTTGAGGGTATTTTACAGACTTTACCATCCAGTGTGACTACCCTAAAAATGTGCGGCGCCTTTGCAATGGCATGAGAGCAATCCAGAAGATTTTGTTTGGCAGCATAGCGAAATTATTCAGCAGACTTAGTTGTAACTGGAGGGTTCCAGGTTTGATCCTTGCATGTGATACCCTTGAACAACAGAGTGTTGATTGAGTGCTACATAAATAAAAGATCAAGGCTGTGGCAATATGATCAAGAAGCCAATCCTATATTAAACTTATCATACAATTACTCTGCCACACAAACTCTAAACATAATTTGGGATATTGATTTTAAAAAAAGAATTGTGGGTGGAGAAAACTGTAGACGAACAGACTGAATGAATTGCAAGTTGTAAATGGAGACGCTTGGCTCACCGGGTAATCAAAACTTAAAAGAGAAACACAGGTTTTTGCTGCAGTGTAAACATCACTGTATGGAAAACGTTAATTAGAACAAAACAGTGAGCAGCCACATAAATCCACAGTAAGGCTAGAGGGACATTTGAATGCACAAGGGAGCTGTGTGAAACATGAGAATCAGACACACTTTAGTGTTGAATTCATTTCCACAATAACACAACTTGCACCCAACATTATACAGTCATGTTCCCAAAAAGGAAATGAACTGATTTGAAAATGATAGATGTACATATTTGAGTTCTTCCTCACGAAAATGTGTAAAACTTTCTAAGGTTTAACTTGTCACAAGTTTGCTAAGCCGTCACATGCAACCCACTGATTAAGTGCTAGATGGCTACATGAATCCAATTAGTAAAAGCAAGTAAAATCTGCTCTTAGCATGCTCATAATAAAGTGGGTAGAGCCCCATTGTGTTCTTGTGACTGCTGTTATTTATAATACAGTATTTACTCAAGACTGAAGTAGGTTGTGCTTATTCATAATTCTATCTTGTTTCCATTCAGGTTTTCAAGTGGATTGCTTTCTAGAGTCAGAACCATGATTTGCCTGCTAAGATGGACTGCTTTCATTTGGACTGTGAGCTCCATTCCTTGCACTTTAGGAATGGCAGTGAGCGAACAATCAGGTACGTGAGTTTACTGTCTGCAGCTTCCTGCCTGTAGCTGCTATATTCCTTTTAACAGAACAAGGTGACTGATGGTGATAGTCTACAAATGAGCTACTAATGTAGGTCTTTCAGGCAAATCATCTCCTTTTAATGCCCATTTAAAATAGATATAGACAGAAAAATGCTAAATAATAGACCCATCTTCATCTTCAAATTCAGTCTTTTGCTGTTTTCTTTTGCAGTGACTTTACTTGAACCACAACGTTCAATTTGTAACTATATAAGAAACTAGCTAAATGCCCAAAGTCAATCTCCAGTTCCTTTTTTGTGAAGCCGATTTAGGCATGTCTCTAAATTGCATCTCACAATCTTGTCTCTTCAATACTTTTTAATGTTCCAAACAAAAGTTTTAAAGCTTAATGGGAAAAAAAAGCAAACTTTTAACAGATTTCTCTGCTCTGATGTGTTTTTCCCCTTAAGAAGTTTCTGCCTTCAAAATGACAGGAAATGCACTGTGGAAATTATTTCATGATGGAATTCATCACCGTCTTTTCTGTAATCCTAGTCAAAACTGGTTCCAAATATAAATGAACATCTGTACCCAGCACAAACAATTTCTCGGTTGCTTTCCCCTAGATGGCTCGTGTCCCCCTCTGAGTGTGGAGGAACACAGGTTTTCTGATATTTTAGATCGTCCCCTGGAAATCACAGGTAGGTGCCGAATGAACACAGCGGCTTTGTGGAGATGTAAACATCGGCTTGTTCAAATCTAGTAACACACTGTAATCCCGTTTGCAGGATTTGATCTCACGGAAATGTTTCTTCTCCGAAAGGGAACAACCGCAGAAGACCTGCCATCGTTTCGGTTAGGAAGCAGTCCACTTATTAAGCCAACAAAGTAGGTGGCATTCGCATCTCTGCTAGGGTGCATGTGTGTATACAGTATGTGTATGTTCTGCGTTATTTGTGCTCATGTTATTCATTGGGAGAACACCGCACAATACAAGCATGCTATAAAATGTGTGTCCAAGGCTGTGAACAGCACTGAAGCGCAGGCGATTACTCTTTGGCTCCTTCATTTGCAGGATCTAAATGTAAAGTCCTGTTTGTTTCTTGCAGCTCAAATATTCCAAGACTTCATGATATTTTACTGCTATTATGTATCTTTATTGTGGTGACCGTAATGTGAATATGAGCTTGCTTACTTTGACCGTGCAGCCATAACTGAATTTTATGAAAGGGTTGAACTAAGGCAACCCAGATATGCCCTGCTCAAAGCAATGGTTCCATTTGCCTCGGCTAATAAGGGCAAGCAGTGAGGTGAGCTGGTAGATGGGGAATAATTTGAACAGAATTAATATATATTGCATTTATTCTTGAAATCTCATAAGGGCGAAAACTGGGACATAAAGGAATGGGAAAAAAAATCCCGAGCATGTATAATAAGACAGGAATATTAAAATAACTATGTAAATGACACATTCACTTACTGAAGACCTTTATTCCCCGGTCAACTCGCAGGGTCATGATGTGTCATCACCTTGCTGATGCTGATATGATGATATAGGAACACCTAATATTTATAGTATTCATAAAAGCCTATTCAACTTTTACATTTGTATCACATAAGACCGGTGGCATAAGTGAAACTGTGACGGTTTTCACAACTTATAGGAAGGTTTTGGACTTTTAAAAATGGATCTTGAGCGATTGTTCTGTGTCCTCGGGTTGTAACAGTGAAAGAGAACACTTTGTCATTCTTCCAGGAGGGCAGGATATATTTAGTATTTTTATATGCAACTGTAAACATTTACTGCCTCTCTCTCCCTCCCTCCCTGCCTTGGTAAAAAAAAGAAAAAAAAATCTTTGAGCCAGGTGATTTGTGATCTGCTTCCCTGTTCAGTCAACCAGCTGAAAATACATTCACTTCAGCCCCTCACTCAGTCTGGGCCCATAGTGCAAGAAGATGCTGCCTCTCAGTGACGCTGCTGACAGTGTCATTGGTTACAGTGGCAGGACTGCGATCCCTCTCATATCCAATTATCTAAGTACTTTGACAGGTGATACTGCATGTCAGCTGAGGAGGGAAAGCGAGGGCAATTGCACGAAGCAGGAGGCCCCAGTGCCCCTGCCACAGCCAGTAAAACATTGCTCACTCCGCTCGCAGCATATGTAGCAATAGATGCGTAGATATGGCTGATGTTCTGCCCACTCCTTGGCACAATACACATTACGGTTCATAGATCACTGCTGACACGTTCGCGGAACATTTGTGTGCGGGAGCACATTTGCCCGACAAAAAGCAACACATATTCATCCATACGGTATTAAAGCAGAGTGTTGCAGTTGCTCGCAGCATATTTATAGCATATTTATGTCTGCTCTTTCTCTCTGTGCGTCACATACGAACGTGTGTCTCGCGTCTGATTTATATAACTGATTTATATGGATTGCATTTTAAATGCATTTAAATGAATCTCAGCTATCCGCCTTACGTATTGTTGTATATAGTTCAGCAACTCAAGCTATTACAGCTTCAGCAGAAATTGCAATAGTGTGCATTTCTGTGTTCAAGTGGGCAGAAAAAGAAGTTCAGATTTCTGTGAGGGAGCTGGCACATATTGTAGCTTTTAGGTTTTTTGGAGTTTTTTTGTAGAAAAGCAAATTCAGTGAAAACAGGAATAAAATCAAAGCTGCAAAGTCTCATAATGTGGCTTACTCTGACATATAATGTATCTGTGTTTGTTTAGCAATCCACAGTTTTAGCAATTGGTAAACTCTGGGTCAGCTAAGCAATCATACAGGCTTTACTTTTTAATCCATAGTGGAGCTCGACTGATATACGATTTTTGAGGCCGATACTGCTACTGATTTGAAAATGTGATATTCAAACTTTATCTGGCAATTTTTTTTTCTTTGAGAGGCATGAAACATAAACAGACTTCCCCAACATTTGTGTGGGTGTTTATTAAATAGTTCAAGTTCTGTCAGACTGGTTGGATCAGCTGGTTGTTGCATTTAAGGTATTTCCAACATGGAAGTTTTAAAATGTAAATTACAATACTTTCAACCAACATATCTAGATTTTTGCTGCACTGACATTGCTTTACTTCATCATCAAAACTATGTACTTAGGAAAAGATCAGGATTTGTGTTTTCGTACATTACCCTGCATGTTAAATGTGCTTTAAGAACAGCCAGTACATTAAACTTCGTGTCCATATATGAAAATTTGGGTGTGAAGCTGTTCCACTATTGCCACAACAGCACCAACGTCAAAGGACACTTCTGGGACACCAGTGGCTTTGACACCCTAGGAATGAGCTCATCTTACAAGTCCCAGTTACCTACATGCACTTCAGTTGTACAAAGTAAAATATCCTTATTCCAGATAAAATTCATGCCAGCAAAAACAGCTCATCTGCCAAATGTAAACAAAAAAGCGGGCCCACACTGGGAAAAAGACGTTATAGACATTCGGTGCTTGAATGATAGATCTAGGATAAAACTGCATCAACTGTGCAAAGATTGAATGTCAATGATGAGGATATGAGCCAACTAGGCTTCCATTTGAGATTTGATTGTTTCAGCTGCAGCAATTTGATTCCTCCAACTCGCTTTAAAGGATCTTCCTGGATAGGATTTCCTACAAGACAGGAGACTTAAGTCTCTTCCATAAGATTGCCTGCCAGAAAGGCGGTGTTGCTGTGACAATTCTGTCAAACCCCTGTCCCTGATTATACAAGATGTAGTGTCAGCCAAGCAACACGGTCAGTCTGGAGCACGTTCCAAGAGTGGTGACAGTTTCCTGAAAGCACATGGTCATTCCTTATAAAAATGGAATTAGCTCTGATTGTAACTCTCGAGTTCCAGGGTGTTATTCTGTGATCTTTTGTGCTTCTCTTATTGTGGTTGTGCACATGCATTATTATTGTAATAAAAAAATACTCTGAAATGTTTCTTTTTTTGCTCTCCCTTATTGCCGTGGCTGTTGAAACCATACCCCAGTTCTTTATACTGTAGAGCACAGCACTATAGTAAAGAGTCATTATAAGGTTTGCACTGAAACAAAACTTTACTAATGAATGTGATCTGGAACACATTTCCTTTTGTTCCAAAGTGTATTTGCCGGTCCAAATGATTTCTATTCAAACGGGACTTGTAAAAGAAAATGTTGGCAGAATCACGTACAGTATATTGTAGAAGTGTTTTGCCAGTGTAATGGGGAAATTGAATGCAAATCCCTCTAAATCATGCAGAGTGGCGCCTTCCCAAAGAATCAGACGAGCAGTGTGCAAAACAACTGACACGGAGCTCCGCGTTTGGCCACTTAACCACCAGGGCAGTCGACGCGAGGTCAGGGTTGTCGTAATCACATACAGAGCTTCTTAAAAGTTGTTATGCCAATGTAGCGGTGAAAGTAAACAGATTTTTTTAAAATTTCACTCATTATCACCTACTAAAAATCATGCAGAGTAGCCTTTTAAAAAATAATTAATCTGGGTTCAAGGTAACCAACACTGAACCTCAGGTTTAGCCACTCAGCCACGATGTCAGTCAGCACAAGGTCACGACCTTTAAACCTCTAGGCTGTCAGAGAGAGGTGTGTCGCACCACAGAAAGGCCGTGTTTTGAAATAAGAGTAGGCTCATTATGGCACTTTGCGAAAAATGGTATGAACCTACAGGGCCCGAAAGAAAACAGTGCCACAAGATGAAGTGCGCTGCAAAAGCTCTCAGGATTCTCTTTTATTTCACGATGTTTCTCACATCTTAATAATGATGTGTAATCCATTTAGTGCAGAGCAGGTAGTGCATGTGCAGCCTTAAAGTGTTCTGCGCCGCATTTATTTTCAGATTCCCACTTTTATAAATTGCCACGTCACTTTTGATATTGAATTGCTGCTCAAATAATCCTTTAGCCCCTTAGGCAACAAATGACCTTCCCAGTCCTCGGCCTCTCGTGGAAGCATTTGATTTTTTCAGGAGCTTTAACTTGGCATATTTATCATTTCAGTCATGTAGCGCGCACGCCAAAATCTCAACGAATTCAAGGGACACAATAGAGGAGGGTAGGAAGCTCTGAGAGAATAGGAGATGATATATTGGAGTGAAAACTAATTTCCAACCTGTCTGAGGAAACTCTCTCTCTCTTCTTCCCCCAGGCTGTGCTCTGCCTTCTCAATGACCTTATCATTGCATTATTATTATTTTTGCTGATCTTGATTTATTATGTTTATGCTCTCCCACGTTTGGTTGTTAATTTGAGTGTGGAGTTAGGGCTAAGGTTATAGTGTTTTGAAGGATACAATGTTTTGTTTTATTTTTGAACACAATGTATAAAATAAAGAAAGGGAGTGGGGGGGGGTGTGGGTTGAGAGATGAGTTAGTGAATAAGATGCAAATCATTTGGGAGTGGGTGATTTGAAATATGATATTGTTTTTCTTATATATTCCGTATTTTTCCGCGTATTTTTCTTCTGCTGGAAGAAGGTGTGTTATTTGACTTTACAGGGAGCGGCTGAGGTCACAGACATAAACCTGCAGCTGCATCACACTCTATAACCCTGTAGCTGTGCATGCACATCGTATGTCAGCGAGGTAAAAGATTGACTTGTGTGACTTTGGATCAATGTCTATATGCTTTCATCCATCTGAGTGACAGGGAAGCCTGTATCAAATTCATCACGCTAAATGGAATTAAGTTTGTCAGGCTTATTTATGTGGATGTCTGTGCAGCAAGAGGATACTGAAACTGTATTGATCACTGAAGCTGATTGGCTGGTTCATTACTCAGCCCCTGAAAGCTTTGAACTGGCTCACATTCTACATTGAAAAATTAAACTCGACACTGTTATTCAATTTTTAGGATATTTTAATATTAAATTGAATCTTGGTATTCTGTAGGAATCTGACTCTGTTCACAATGTTCTTTTTTAGATTGATATTTCCAAATGGGCTTCCGAGCGAGTACTCCCTTGTGTCCATCTGGCGGGTAAGAAGGACTACAAAAAAAGACCGCTGGTATCTTTGGCAGATATTTGACCAGTCAGGTGGCAGTCAGGTGAGTGCCAGTTTATATTTTAATTCTGTGCATCAGTTTGAGTACGTGGATATGATGCAGTAACAATCTTCTTTTTCACACCTCAGGTAACAGTTGTGGTTGACGGCGGTAAGAAGGTGGTGGAGGTTTCTTTCCAGGGCCTGCTGAAGAATACCCTACGCTACACTTTTAAAAGCCGTGACCTCCATGCCCTGTTTGATCGCCAGTGGCACAAGCTGAGCATTTCTGTACAGACCAACGTCGTCTCCATTTACGTGGACTGCAAACTAGCAGAAAGAAGAGAGACTGATGAGAGGGCAAGCATTGACCCCAGTGGGCGCGCACTGATCACTACACGAATAGAAGACGGACGGCCTGTAGATGTATGTCCCATGATAAACATTTTTTCTTAAATCTTACATTTGCTGTTTCAGAATTTCCCAGTTTCCCCTTAGCATCAGTCATGAACTACTGCTTGTAGAAAACATGTAGTGCACCCCCTACTGCTTTCAAACAGTATTCAAACCATGCACAGGTGCATATTTTTCTAATCTGTACAGATCTTGGGTCTTGAGCCGCCCATCATTTCTTTATAGTTTGCTTCCAAATAGCCAGACTTTCATGTAACATTTTAAAGTGGTCTTGAGCAATAGTTCTCCAGGCTCTCATTAGGAGTTTTCTTTGGATGTTGGCAGTATTTTTACTCATCTTCAGTCCAGCACCTGAGCATTTTCAGTGCAATGTCTTCTTTTTTGTTTAGTTTGTTCTTTCAGGCCATTAAACTTTTATCCCTTATTCCAGGGACAAACCAGTGTTGTCTCTGAACATACCACACAAATTAGCAATTTTAAAATGTATCTTGAGGCGCTTTGTTACTACCAGCCTGTTGCAAAAACGCATAATTTTTGTCCCATTTCTTTAGTTGAATCCATGAAAAATGCCAAAGATAGCGCAGTTTGACAGGCATAAAATAATATTTTTGCACCAACCGGGTGATTCTCAAACAGCTGGCACTAACTTGGCATTTCTCGGCATGGTGTGCAGTGTGTCGTTAAAAAAAACTAGGAAGCTGGACAAGTGGGGGGCAAAGAAAAAAAACTATCTACAGCAGATGAACAGTATGTCCTTAAGAAATAGGAAAAAACATCTAGCATTGACCTGACACAGGACCTGTGACATGCATGTGCTCCTGATGATCATTGAAGCCTCATCAGAAACAGTGCCAGTGAAGGGTGACTGTCAAACTGTATTCCCATGTTTGAACATGTCTGAATACATCACTGCACGTATTTCCCATTTTCCTGTGAAAACAAAGAAATGAGAGGTGGCTCTTGACTTTTGCACAGTACTATAGTAGATGGATGTTTCTATTGTTGTGTAAGCTTTTAAAGTCCCCTTTTGAAAGCTTGGTTCTGGCATTTTGGCTAAAACACCTTGGCTTTTTTGCTGTTGTTGTTGTTGTTTTTCCTTTTTTTAGCTAATACTAGTGAGGATGGTTAGCAAGCTGCATCTGCAGACTGTATGATTGCATCTGCAGAGGCATATTTTCCAATTAGTTCTATGTAACAAGCAGATAAAATAGCAGAATTTCAGTCACTAAAACCTGAGAACAAGCTTCTTGGACAGCAAGCCTCATCATTTGTCAGATAATTGCATTAAAAAAAGAACCCAAAGGCTGCCAACACCAGAAACACACTCCAGAGATCCAGTTACATCCAGACGTGTGGCTGGAGCAAGCAGACAGCTAACAACCTAGTTGTCACTCACCTGCCACTTAAAGCAGGAGCAGTAACCCCCATATAGTTTTCAAGAAAAGCAGAAATTAGCTATTAAGTGTGTATTTGTTCACTTTTGACAGTCATGCACAACGGCAGAAGAAACGTGTTTACTGTACTGAGCAGTAAACATGTTTATTCAGGTCAGGCACTTTAACCCCGGAGTCTGTTGGGTTTCTTTTGGAGACAGCCTGAAGTGACTATTCAGCGAGCTGCATTTGTTGGCACTTCCGCATTGGCTTCATTTTTCAGCCCCGGAGGTGGCCAAAGTGCTAAAAAAACAAAAGGTCGCCTTGCCATTAGGTCAGCCATGCCTCTGGATAGACCTTGGCTTAAGGAGGATTAGCAGCTGACTTTTTACCCTGTGTGACTGATAATAGTGTAAGTAACTACTCAGAAGAAAACAACAACATAGGTTTCAAGTTCTGCACTGAACCAGCTGCGAGTCACTGAGGAGCTGAAGCTTTTTAAAAGAAATAAAATAATACGTGTCATGCTTAGATGTGGTGCTTTAGAGGTGTTTTGGAGGCGAGAGGGGTTGCGGTGTTAGGACATCATGGCTACAACAGCTGACAAGTGAACAAATTGTGCTTCACTTCTCAGCCAGTGAAGTGTAGACGTTTGTCAGTTAAAAGAGAAGCGTGACAGGATGATGAAACTGTTGTATAATGCACTGATTGTCTCCACAGATCGAACTGAAACAATTTCTAATCTACTGTGATCCTTACATGGCAGAGCTGGAAAATTGCTGTGAGCTCCAGGAGCCAAAGGTAAAACGCCTCAGGGCACAACCAACTTACCGTTAATGGTAAATAAATAAAAAACAATAATAATAGTAAGGGGTTAATAAGCTGTAAAAATTGTGACTTTTGTATTTTGTGATGTGTTTCACAGTTTAGGTTTCTTGTGTGTCTTACAAATGCAATAACAGGGAACTTCCATCATCATAAAATCATTAAGAGCTAATGTTACAGTGATTCCAAATGGAGATATGACCTTTGAACTTTTACCATTACAGATCTCCCTAAGCATCCTGCCATGTCAGTGTAAAGTTACTCTTAGAGAATCCTCACAACCTTGAGGAGGGTTTATCACAGTTTGTAAGCTTCACACGAGCATTAAAAACTCAGGTTATCTGGGTGAAGTGTGCTGTGCATGGCGGTGGCTTCGCTTTTGTTTGGGGTTACAAAGGAAAATGGAAAATGTCTAAATAGTGAAATTTCTGCATTGATGCAGTGTGGAGCTGAGAAGACATTTAATGGGACTGCCCCTCCCCTGGTTTCAGCTCAGATCCCCCTGATGCTGTCTCAGCCTGCCCCACACTCCATTGACAGATGTCGCTGTCCGGCTGAAAAGGTACACTCAATTCAACCCAACAGGGACGTCTAATTGAGTAAATGTACTGGCTGTTGTAACTGAACCAGCGTTTGATTTGACGCCACATGTACTCAATCTGATACGGGCATTCGAGAGACAGTTAAACACCATTTATATCAAAAACTATTTTCCTGCGATGCCAACCAAACACATTACAGCCAAAATGTATTTACAAATGCAGCTATAATTCTCCCGAGCACGGCAGACATACACCGTGCAATAGATCTGTGAAGGCGTAAAAGGATTCTTTCGCCTGCAGATATTAATGTTAGCGTCAATAATAAACTGAGATGGTACAGCCGCTAGGTGATGTCCAATTCTACATCTTCTGTCATTGGAAATAGATATGAGATACTGGAATATGCTCAAACGATAAAAATTCCAACATTTTCAGATAACTTATGACTAAAAATGTCATTGCTTACTGCAGGTGTAGGTTACTTATATTGCTTTACTGATATGTGTGTGTGTGTGTGTGTGTGTGTTCTTTTAAGTACAGTTGCACACTCATCACAGACATGGGTATCACATTATTTTGGTCTTTTAATTTTTTTTTAAATGTTCTTTTTCCAGGATGCAATGATTGTGCAGTAGACATCTTTAAGGACTTTAAAAACACAAGAACTGACTCAAATACATACACTCACATAAGTTGTTCAATAAGTGGTGCTGAAGGTTTTACAATATCTTTTAGCTTGAGAAGGCTACAGCCCGTTAACATCTTGTTAGTGATTATCATTGACTACAACTGGTAGTTTCTTTTTGCCACCATAACAAGGATTTGGTAGACAGCACTCACTGGATTGACCAGTACTCAGACAGAGTCCAGAGAACTCACTGCAGATCTGAAATGAACTCCACCAATTCTGCCAAGAAGAGTTGTTGATGGCTACCAGAGGCATGTAGTCAGGGTGCAATTTGCTAAGAGATGTATGTATTGAGGGTCTTGTGTTGATTAGAAAAAATCCAAAATGAAGCCACGTTTGTGCACCCGATTCTTATATTTTTTAGCCATTAAGTGTGTATGTTGTCCAGTCATTCTAATAAAACCAAATATTACCATGACATTCATGCCCACGATGAGTGTGAACCTCTGAGCCCTACTGTATGTCAAAAGAGTCTTGTTGACAGTATAAATGCACATACATATAATTTCAATCCTTCATCTTGTGCGTGCGCAGGGAGAGGCTGGACTTCCAGGTGTAGTTGGACTGCCGGGACAAAAAGGAGATAAAGGGGAAAAGGTAAGGGCCTTTTTTTAGTGCCTTTTGATAAATGCACACATTTGTCTTGACATCTATTCACCAGGAAATTGAGTTGTTCAGGAAATGTTAGTGATTTCACAGAAGTCCAAACCTGAGGTTGTCAGCATTGTGTTCAGCACCTTTGTTGCAAATGACCATGGTTTTGTTCTCAAATACTCTTAGCTGCACCTGTGGGCTTTCTTTGTAGGCAATGCTGCTGGTTTTCCAGGACAGCTACAAGGTCTAAATGTCAAGAAAGACTGCAAGTCCCCATAGGGCACATTTATACTTCATTGTTAGAGGAAGAGGAATAGATGTTTTGTTCAGCAATAAAATGTCTTTACCGTAGTGCCCAGCAAAGTTCTGTGTTCTTCAGTCAAGGTCCTTTGGAGAAGGCTACCATGCAATTACCTTCAAGCATTCAAATTTTCTCCCAAATATCCCAAGCAGTGTGAATTGGTAAATCATACATTTGCTCAATCACTTGAAAATAGGTGTAGTTTAAAAAAAAAAAGAAAGATTCATGGTAGCTCACCTGACAAGTGGAAATGCAAATTGTAAATGCCCAGTCACTGAAAATTGTGGGTGTTGTGTCAGTTGGAGGACAAGAAAAACATGAAGGAACCATCAAATGCCGAGACAAAAAGTGTTATTATTCCCTAGACAAATCACATTGTTTGGAGACTCAAATCCTCTTTTAGCTGCCTGTACAAGGTTAAAAAATGACAAAAGGGAGAAAACTGTGAATGAAAAGAATTCACACGGAAGAGCAGGTGGCGGTACTGTATGCCTGATAAGACTATATGGCTTTTGGGGTCAGTATCCTAATTACCATGATGTGGCTGTGGGATTAAGATATGTAGGAGGACTGTTAGAGTTTTTGTTCCTAGAAAAACAGCCATTTCTGAAAGGCACAAAAGCATCATTTTAAATCATTTATACCTTTAGTATCCAGCCCGGAGTTTGTAATTGGGCTATTCTGAGCTTTCAACACTGTGAGCTGTTAAAGTGGCTTTATGATTAGTGCTGGTAATCCTTTGAACAGCACCAACAAGCTACTGCTGCTGCGTATGCACAACATTATAGATTGTTATAGATTTTCCTTTTTCTAGCAGAGTAAAAAAAATAAAATATTTTCTCACTTTTGTATGCCACTTATCACAATGTCACAGAAAACCTGGATATAATTAGCATCTGTTATTGTTAGTAAAGATGGGTTAATAGAGATATGAATGCTTAATGCTTTTAACTTTGAGCATTTACAGTATCGTATTTTGTAAGTTGACAACTATGTAATGTTTAAAATAGCCAGAGATCATTTTGAATATCATTTTAAGCTGCTTTGTTGTTAAAAACAAACAAACAAAACAAAAAGAAAACTGATTTGTTGACATGCTGTCATTGGCCTCCAATGATTCGTAAATGACTCAGCAGAGTTCAGTTGTCAAGCTGAAATGCTGATGATTAATTAGTTGCTGTTAATTGGTGTGGCTATATTTAGTAGGTAGAATGCAACAGGCTAAAGGTCTCATTTACAGTATAGCAGCCACTGTGGCAAGTTGTCAGTGCTGTCGTTACATCGACAAATAGCCATAGAGCTTCCCAGTGTTTGCCTGATGCCTACATCACATCCAAAGAGCACCACAGTGGATATATTTTATCTGTCTGCAAATGATTCGACAATCATTTGAACATGCTTTTCAGCACAGGCCCTTCCTTCTTTTTATTGTTATTACTTTCCTGCTGGCCACGTCTTGTGCTATGACACAGTTGTTCCTACTGTTAACACCTGAAATCTAATATCAGGTCTTCAACAAATCAATACTTGGCAACATTTGTTTACTGACTGAACAACAAAATTCATAACAAATCCTATTACTGGCCTGAACACTAAATCAATGGAGTTAAGCAATGACATGAGCAGGGCCCACACATTCAAGACTATACCATCTGGTTCACTCATTTGATAACACACAGCTGTTATTAAAAGCAGAAACTGAGAAGAATCCTGAGAGGCTTTTGGATCTTTAAAACACACACACACACAAAACATTTTCAGTATGTTAAATATAATTTTCAATTTAAGGATAACACATGTTTTTAAATGACAATACTCACCGGCCACTTTATTAAGTATACCCATTCATCTGCTCATTAATGCAAATAGTGAATCATGGCAGCAACATGGCAGATCAGGGTATTTTAGTATGTAGACACGGTCAACACAACCCTCTGTTAACACCCAAGTGTCAGAATGGGGAAAAAAGGTGTTTCAAGTGACTTTGAAAGTCGATGGTTTTAACTTGGCATGGTTGTTGGTGCCAGACCAGCAGCTCCCATCTGCTGGGATTTCCCCACAAAACTATCTCTAGGGTTTACAGAGAATGGTCTGAAAAAGAGAAAATATCCAGTGAGCAGCAGTTCCTTGGGTGAAAATGCCTTTACGATGTCACGTCAGAGGAGAATGGCAGACTGTTTTGAGCTGATCCACCATAGTCTGCAGGAGAGTGTCTCTGAGCACGTTACTGTGAAGCAGATGGGCTGCAGCAGAAGAAGACCACGCTCAAGTACCACTCCTGTCAGCTAAGAATGGGAAACGGAGGCTACAATTTGCATGGGCTCAACAAAATTGGGCAACAGGAGATTGTAAAATGTTGCCTGGTCTGATGAGTCTCAGTTTCTGTTGCAACATTTGGATGATAGGCTCAAAATACGGCATGACCAACACGACAGCATGGATCCGTCCAGCCTTGTATCAAGAGTTCAGGCTGGTAGTGATGATGTAATGTTGTGGAGGATACTTTGTTGGCACATTTTGAGCCCCTAAGTACCACATGAGCATTGTTTAAACCCCACAGACCACAGGATTATTGTTTCTGACCGTATCCACAGTGTACCCTGTCTTCTGATGGCTGCTTCCAACAATGTTGCTTCAAAGTGGGTTCTTGAACATAACAATTCATTTTCTGTACTCGAGTGTACCCAAATGGCCTCCACAGTCTCCAGATCTCAATCCAATAGAGCGCCTTTGGGATGTGGTGGAATGGGAAATTTCCATTATGCACATGCAGCCAACAAATCTGCAGCAACTGTGTGATGCCATCATGTCAATATGGACCAAAATCTCTGAGGAATGTTTCCGGCACCTTGTTGAATCAGTGCCGTAGAGAAAGAAGGCACCTCTGAAAGCAAAAGGGGGCCCAACCCAGTTTTCGGAATGTGTAAATAAAGTTTCCAGTGAATATATACTAATGTAGCTCAAATGAGTCTTAAAAACTGTACATGCTCTATCACATTCAACTGATCATTGGTTAAAAATGTTTTTTTTAAATTTTCTACAACAACTGAGGGAAAAAAAGTAGAAATGTTATGCTCTGACACAGTCATTTATTCGTTACTTTTCCCTTATTCGCACTGACCTTGTTGTAGATTTGTCTGTCTGGTATATTATGGTAGCATTTCACTTCTCTTAAGGCATATTTAATTCTTATTGATTTCTGAATTTCTACCGGTGTTCCACCAAGGTCAGTTTCTACCTGCTTCTCCCTGCCTCAGGGTGGACCTGTAGAAATAATAGCCAGGGAAAACGTGAGGCAGGTGCAGCTCCTGGTTTCAAAGAGCTGAAGGTTTTTGGTTCTTGGCCGCGTGCGAGATGCTCATTCATTATGACATAGAGTAGTTTCTGCGTTTGAGTGTGTGATTTTTCACAAGCTGTGGGACCATGTGTGCAGTCTGAACCGTCATAGTTCATTCCATGCAGTAGGGTTTTTTTTTTTCTTGCTTGGAAGTCAGGAAGAAGCACAAGTATGGAGGCGATAAAGCTGCCAAATCTTCAGTATCTTAGCCTCAGTCTTAGGAGACATTATTTAGTCCTTATTTAGAACTGCAACAAACTAGCGACCTGTCCTCTAGTCCTGTGGCAGCTGGGATAGGCTCCAAGCCTGATCGTTGTCTCCATTGAGGGCATTTAAGAAACTGCTAGGTCCTCTATGATACCAGATTGGAAGAAGGGGAAGGGATGATGTAAGGATTCAAAAGTTAGCATAACAAAACCAAACCTGTAGGTTTCTTGAACACAATGAGAAACTCAGGTGGGCAGTATGTGACTTTGGAGGCAGGCTGTAGGCTGCTTCACCAATCTGCAGTCATAAATGGCATATACTTATTTATTTTTCCAATTGTCAAACTTTTTATTTTATTTTTGTGACTTTTGATTGGTTGGACAATATCCACATGTTGCCGCCATATTGCCAGCAATTCGTGGGACAATAAAACAATGGTTAACTCTTTCAGATTTACATGACAATACATTCAACAAGAGGTAACAAAGTCGTAGAACGATGATATTAAGGTAAGCACATGAGACTCGAGAATTTCATTCTGTATACGATTAAAAATAGTCCGAGTATACTTACTAACAATTTAGATTGACTTTGTAGAGATTAATCAAAGACATCTGGGCAATTTAGAGCATTTAAACAACCATAATTAGAACTGCAGGCCAATCATCGTGACCTACACAGAGGGCTTCTTGGGAAAATGTGTGGGGATTACTTTTGCTGTGTTACTCCAACAGAAAGTACTATCCCGCATTACAGTGAGAATTTGATGGAGGATTCTAATGCAGTGCAAAGGGATTAAACTGCTATGATTAATCCAGAATCCCTCAGGAAATTAAACAGATAAGTAGTGGGTTATAAGAATGCAGCTTACTTGAAAGGAAATCCATTTTCTATGGCCTTGCGCATAAACCCTGGTATTACTAGATTTACAGCTCCTGCATGTACTTCCCAAAGAAAAAAAAAAAAACAACAGAGGCGTAATAGTGAAATTAAAACTTCTTTCCCTTTTACAATACCCATAATTTGTTTTGCACCATTTACAACTCTCCTGCCTTTATGGCTTGTGTTTTCAATTAGTACCCCCTAATTCAATTTATACCCATTCTACCTCTGAAGTGACTTATAATAGGAATTTCCATCAAGACGGTTTACTATTTCATAAAACACTCAGTTTTGATTGGCTGTCAAAACCCTTCGTTGTTCCTATTACAATAATCAGTGTTGTGCTATCTTTAGCTTTGTAGAAGGTTTGTGTCAGTGGGTGAAAAGAAAATGTGAGTGGGTGAAGAATGAATGGATAGTATTGCAAAATATACACACTTCAGGCTTTATATGTATGTCCAATGTCTGATATGAATCCTTAACATGCTATAATTGTTCACATGCCCGATTAATTATCAAATGTTTTGTATTTTAAAAAAGGTAGAGTGGATATGTCTGCAGTAATGGGAGCATTAATAGGCTCATAATCTATTCCATAGCCTAGAAAGCAACTCATTTGTTAGGTTAGCTACATTTTCTTGTACTTTCTAAGCAAACCTATTGAGAGCCAACAAACAGGGCTTGTAATGAAGATGCCACAGTGAATGGACATTATGTTTAATTAGATTCTTAGCTTGCAGCAAGTTCTGCATTTGCTTAATTTGTTAAATAACAGTCTACCCCCCCCCTCGCTCTCTTAATACTGTGGATGCTACTCTTTTATTTTCGTTTCTTTCCAACCTGTCTTAACTGCCTATGAAAGTATATCCCCAAGACAGTTTGACTTTTCTTCCTTTTTTGCCCACCTTTCTAAAAATAATGCCATTATTAAAACAATGTCATGACTCCTAACAGGGTTCAGATATGCACTTTCCAGTTGTTGGGAAATAGTATCCTGATCTGCAGCTGCTGAGGCACTGTGTCAGCAAGAACTCGTGGAACAGCTGTAGGAGCGAAATCGCTGCTGAAATGACAAGTGTTCATAAAGCTATTCACTAATGTGTGAACGAGAGACCTTTCACTAACTGTTCCCTGTGTTGTTTTTGTTGCAGGGGGACAGAGGGGAGGCCGGGTCCACAGGAAACCTGGGTCCTAAGGTGGGTCGCTCGCTGAATAACTTGAAAAGCTAACGCTTCCCAGTGCCGGTCTGCCCTTGCAGATGGATAAAAGCTTTGATTAGCATGGGCGCGACTGGAAATTTTATTTCATTTATTTATTTCGCATGCATATTTGAAATAAATGTTTCAGTTTCAAATTGATTTTGTGTTGCTGCGTGGTCTACAGCTGCTTGAATAGCAGGTGGCTCTTTTGGTTAAGTGATTTATGGAATCTGTCAGTGGCCCTCTCTGAGATTATTTTCTAACATTATTGGATTGATTCACTGGCTTTGCTTGTGGTGATCCCATCAGAGCGACACAGAAAACAGAGCAATATCAAAATCTAATTAAATCATCAAGTGGGTGGATGTCCTGCGACAGAGATGCAAGTTCAAGCCCAAGCAGGGGCATTTCTAGCTTGGCCATGCGCCCCGCTGGACATAGTTGGCAGTCCTCCTGAGTGGGAAGCCAGTGAGAGATCATGTCCTTGCCACTGCACTAGCCATTCCGACTAGATGTTTGGGCTGTCTGTGCAGAGAAGATGGTTTGAGTGTGAGCCTCAGTTGCACCTTCTTAATGAAGTCCTTCACTGCTGAGTGAAAAACAAATGACTTGAATAACTTCATGCATATTTGAGAAAACATGTCACTGTGTACAGCCTCCTCAGGCCAAAATTAGGACTCAAGCATGGCAGACAGTTCAGGGGAGTCTTTAAATGGCAGGAAAAAATGCAGATATCTTTCATATGAAATCTCAGACTGACACGGTGCTTGTTTTGCTGTTACTGTTGCGTGTTTATTCCTGAAGGGTTGAGAAAATGTCCACATTTGCAATTGATTTCACTGGAGTTGCTATTTTGCCGCTTGCTTATTGCGTTCTGCGATACTGTCATCAGTTAGGTTGTTGACTATCAAATGTGGCATCTCAGATGCATGTGTTAATCTCCTCTGCTTTGGGAGGCCGGCCAACTACTTACAGTAATGCTAGTACAAGGGTGTTGTCTCCATATCTTCTGCTGAGAATACCCTGCAGTATATCATGGAGTGGAAAGAGGGGGCGTGAGATTTTGATTCTGTTCTCAGAAAAATGCAGCTAATGTTTAACAAGAAAAAAAAAAAACACATATATCCACAAGCAGATATCACATTGAATTTAAGTATCGATTTTTCTGAAGATCACTGAGGAAGCTGTTTATGCATCGTCAGTAAACAGGATTATTCCTGAATGTGGAAGATGGCTTAATCCTGGATCTGTATCCGTTAAGCTCACTGTGGGGTGACTTATTTGCTCAGGAACCTCGGTTTGTGGAATAACGAATAGCACTCTTAATGGCACAGCTCTCTCCACTTGTGCAGAAGCCAGCAAAAGCTATTTTGTTACACAACAGTGCACAAGAAAGGCAGTAGCAGGAGTATTGATAAAGATGCTAACGCAAAGTGCCATTTATTGAAGTGTTTTGCAGCTTTACTCGGTTTTGCATCAATGGGGTTTCTTTCCAACCAAGACATATTTTATTGAAACCTGTGTGTGTGCACTATTGTTATACTCACCATTTTATCCATCTGTGGACATCCAGTATGTGCATATGGTATGAACATGCTGCATGTTTGGAGGCTTCTGCAGATGGCTGTGGGCACTTTCAGCTAAGGCACACAGATTTTCAGACTCTTTCACTAGTCTTAATGTGAGAACAACAATTCACCGCAGCTGTCGGTATTATAAGAGTAATGATATGGTTGCCCTTGGACACTGTAATACTGCAGTTTGCTTGAGCTTTATGGGCCAGCTGAGGTCATTAAACTGTATAGGTCACACTCTCATAATGGAGCCAAAAGGTTCGAAGACATCTCACACATTTCTGGCAGAGTGCTCGGAAAGCACTGGCTGGGCAGCTTGAGAAGAATCACTGATCAGAAAGATATTTGTGGAAATAAGCCTCTAACAGCTTTTTTTACTGACTACAAATAATCCCACACATGTTATAGACTTTCTTGAAGCAGAAATGCTGCAGGGAGCTTAGTAGCAAATGATACTGCACGAGGTTTCTGGATGTGTGTATGTGTGTGTTTTCTTCTCTCCTTCTAAATGCATTCTCAAGTGTGTTTCTGTGTTGGCATCGCCAGGATAGATTCGATTCTTAGAACTTCTTTGAAGTTCAAGATTTAACTTTATTCCACCGGTGAGGACGGGACAAGAAGTTGTTTATTTTGATGTCATGATCGCATCCCTTTTGGCATGTGCGCACTCACGTGAGCGCGTACACATTCATACAATAACTCCAGAGCAGTACATGATGAATATCACACACAACCCAGTGCATCCGTACAGTGGTGTAATTATTGTGGTGTCCCTCGGGGGGGTGGGGGGGCTTATATTTACATTTTTATAGGGATAAATGGTTTCCTTGACAGTACTATAACTCTTTGATGATTTAATTAAAAGTATTTGCGGGTTAATGTGTTCCGTAGCTTGTGTAATAAATATCTGATCATCCACTTATGAAAAACTAAAAACTTTTAAAAGCTAACATCTTTTCTGAGCCACCGTGTGCCTGCTTAACCTGACTTTAGCGCTGCTGGGTGTCAGAGTGAGGAAAAAAAGAGAAAAAAAGATGAAAGCATAAACTTTTCAAGGGTCTTTTCTGCAGCTTTTAACTTTCAGCCTTGTCATTGCAGGGGGAACTTGGATCAGAAGGGCAAAAGGGAATCGATGGAGAGAAAGTAAGTACCGCTATCTTCAGGAGACATATATTCCATACCTAGCACATCAACCAGGTCTAGTTTCGTCTGGGAATCAATTCTTATAGGCTTTTCATTTTCTGTGTGATGACCTGGGGGTAGGAGCGCCGCAGAGTTTACTGTGTGGCCGTTTTCAGGTGCTTGTCATATCTGAAGTAGAGCAAAGCGTGTTCTAGCCGACATTGTCCTTCTGCAGTGAAATTAATTGATATGCTGCCACAGGCTTGACATACTAATGGACTAAACTCATTTCTCAAATTACTGTAAGCCCTTTCTGTGTCATTTTAGGTTAGATTTTATTGCATGCTCTTAAATCTGGCTGCAGTGATTAGACTAATGTACGCAATATAAACTCTGATAAGGCGCTCTATTAAATGATAATTGTTTTGAATGCAAGTTCATTAGAAAGAAACAACAGCTCTGCTTAGATCTTAGGAAGCGTTTTTAGCCACAAGCCAATGTTTTCCTTCCTTTAAAGCATAAGTTAAATGAAAGCCTGTTTTGTTTTGTTTTGTTTTGGGGATTTTTCTTTTGGTTTTTGTTCTTTTTGCTGTGCAGCTTTTGTTTGCTCACATAGCGCAATCTCAGTAGATGTACTGAAAGCTGTGCAGATGGTCAGTTTAAAGTGGCTTAATAAAGGGACTTCTTTTCATCACCATCTCCCACTTGAGTCAACAAACAGCTGCCACAGAAATCATCCTCCCTGCAGGCTGTGGACCTGAGATCTGCCATATAACAGAGAGGGAAAAAGCAGATATTTAAAAAACAACAACAACAACAACAACAACAAAACAGGGATAAACATGAGCCAAAAGAGTATTTACTGATTGAATCCAGCAGAATTACCTTCCTGTTTCTTGTAAGCTCTCAGACTGTTGTTCCTCCTGAACTGAAGAGAAAAGCACATAGTGTTGTAGAGCTGTATGCCATACAGTAAATATTTAATTACTGGTACTGATGACAACTACAGAAAAAAGAGGGAAAAAAGCCTCCTATTACTGTTGTTTCCAAAGAAATAATTAGGGAAGTGGTTTAAATAGCAAGGATTTCTTTGACGAGATAGATTCTGCTCTCTCTTTTGGAATTAATGTCTTCATCGAGTCTGAAACGTGCAGTGGGCTGCTACATTGACAGGATTGGACCAAGGGTCTGTCGAGAAGCCATCGTGCTCCCCTGTGCTCTCTCTCTCTCTGGGTGGCAGGCGTCATTGTTAGTGATGCTCAGTCGTAAACTCCTGCGCCCCTAGTTTGGTGTGAGGATGTATGTTTTCCTAGGGAAGTGACTTGTTTTGATCTTTGTGCATCCCTAGGCGCTGGGGCTTTCTTTGGTCATGCTCAAATGGCTTTCCGTGCGTACCCTGTAGGGATTTATTATACTGTGCCCTACTTCCTTGAGTGATTTGAAACAAAGAAAAACTCGAGAAACTGCTACCCTATTTGTGAAGCATTGCTTCGAGCAGGCGTGTTGGTCCGGCATCTCAGATGCCTGTTATGGATAATAATGTATGGATCTTGGACGTGCTTAGCCTAGCTTAGGTAGAAGACAGCTGGTCTAGCTAAATCAAAAGTGAAAAAAAGGATACGATTCAGACCTGCTGTATCTTGTTATCTAGCAAGCCTGCCGCTAGTACATCCTGGGGTTTGTCTTTGAGCTGAGGTCTGTAAACATGTTGTGGACTTGTCTTTGTGGAAAAGCACAGAAATGACACTGACATCTATCTTTTCATCTGATACTGAGAGAGAAAAACAAGTCTATTTCCCCAAAATGTCAGAGCGTTCCTTAGAGAACTGCACATTTCTGGAGTGTATGGAGAACTTGCTCTGCAATGGATGCAGCTTTAAATCAAACCAATGGCTCTAAGCCTTTCTTTTTAATTAAATGATAACAGTTTTATTTACTAAATTACATTTTCTTTTAACTTAAAAATTACACATTTTGTGCAAGAAAGCTAGGATTTAGATTTTTTTTTTTTTTGTCAGCTTGGACACAGCTGTCGCCATCCTTTAACATACTATATTATCACCCTTAAGATGCTATTTGAAACTTCCTCCTATTCCACTAGCAGTTAGCTTTCATTTTTAAACTGCGTTTTCTAGCTGATATTCACTTTGAATGCGCTAAAATGCCCACTAGCCCGTCATCTGTAATTATTGCTGCATAGATAACAACAGAGTAAGCTTTCAAACTCGGTGCTGCAGACAGCAGCGAGTGACAGTGAACCAGAATAGCTAAGTTGGGTGTCATCAAAGCAAGACAATAAGCTGAGAGACTCTAATGCTCTATAGAGCTGCGGCGGCTACACGACATGTAGTTGTGTGATAATTGCTTAAAAAAAAAACACTAACACAGACACAACTTTCAGCCATTCGTCACCGTCAGCACAGTAGATTATGTGTGCATTAAGTATCCTTCAGAAAGAGAAGAAAATATAGTGTAAATCAAGCTACACACACACACACACACACACACACACACACACATACACACACACACACACACACAGCTTTTTTGTGATTTATTTGACTTCTTGATGTAAAACTTACCTCTGATTTAGAATAATATGATGGCAGGACACTGTAGAGAGATAGGATTTAAACTATCCCCATGTCTCATCAGTGTGCAGTGAGCATTACAGGATTAAAAACCAGTATCCCCAGTGTCAGGTGAGTGGATGAAGCTGAGCCTCATCGACTAAATAAATCTGCAATAAGGCTGGCCCGTCTTTCCAGTTAATCACTTACAGAAATTAGTGCTAAGAGACTTGAAAGTCCTAAAATCATCATTTGTAGTGAATAAACATCCCCCAGCTGGGGAAATAAATACTGCTCTGTATTTAAGTCGCCCTTAAAATTAATATACTGTCATTTCATCGCGCTACTTCTACTTGTCTAGAAGGTAAGACGTGGCGAGCACGGCGAACGTGCTGAAGTGATAACAGTGCAGAAAGGGTCACTCTCTTTTCAGTGTGAACTTAAATTAAAGACGCTTATGCTGCACAAACTTATTCGATGATTTCAGTCAACCTATTTGCCGTGACCACTACTGTGACAGACTCCATCACCCGATCTGTCCTTTTACTGCAATTAGCTCATATTCCATTTTTAAAGCTAGTGTGTTATTTAAAGCTGGAGTAGACACCCGAGAAGCCAGAATTCTGTGTATGAGCATGTGCTCCAGTATCATTTTGCAGATACACCTCCTATGGGACAGGACGTGTTACCTTGTGGGTAATTCAAGTTACATTCGTGGAGACGGGATGTTCAGCTGAAGAGTGAAGCGCCATAGAGGAGAAAAAAAAGGACTAGTCACACCGATAGAACATGATATATCCCTTGCACTAGATGATCTCTGACAGTGCACTATAATGTCCTCATACAATTGTTTGGATTGTCTTGGTAAACTGTAGATATCTAAAACGCATGGTGGCTGTCAATACCAGAGCTCAGTGCCAGTGAGATTAGTCTTATACCACACTGTATATGCTGGTGCATTGCTGAGCAAAGGGAAAGTCACAAAAGGCATTTCCTTCTGTAACCTCCATGGCATTTGTAGGCCAGCACTCAAGATATCTATGTTACTTACAGATCCTCTTCCATGGTACTTTAAAGGCCTGTCAGTCAGTGTAATGACATTTCCCCACCATAACATTCATAATGCTTACCATATCTCCCCAATTTTTAATTTAGCTTTCACTCAATAAGGCCAAACCTTGTTTGTGATGATTAAGTTGTTTACAGTAGTCAGAACTTGCAATCATTCTCCCTCTTCTCAGACAAGGGCACTGACCTGCAGCTGCTCTAGTTGGTAAAAGGTAAAAGTAAACACAATTAGGCTGCATTTGTTCATCCCAACTTTTTTGGCTCTGTTTATTTGCTTGCTTTTAGTTGTCCTGTGCTGGGGAGTTGCCAGATTGTCTTGTGGCCCCTCCGCTACCTGAGCGGAGACACACAGTGGTGTGTGTAATTAGCAGGCAAGTGTACACAGCTCCCCACAGTGTCCTGACCTCGTGCTGCAGGAACAACTGCCACACAGTCAGCACCAGCTTATTCCCAGCCCCTTCTGCCTCCTTTATCCTTCCCTGTAAATGCAACAAAGCCCAGAGCTTGCAAAGGAAGCTAACTATATATCCGGCCCCTCAAGTCTGCATCTCCCTCTATGTCATTGTGCACCTAAATTAAGCCTATGGGCTCACTACTGAGTCCATTAGATAGAAAGGAAGCCTCTTAACCAGGCTGCAGGATAGAAGGCAGGACAGTAAAAAAGACATAAAAATGCACTTTTTTTCTCCTAAGGGGTCATTAGATACTTTCTCTTCAGATGGCATTTTAGCAATTTAGCATTGGTCAGTTGAGATTATTTTAAACAGCATTATGCTAGGAAAAAACAGCTCAGTCGCGGCTTCTTTAACAGCTGCATTCATTCATTTGCATTTCAATGAATTGTTTGTTTTTGACTTTGCATCTTTTCCATTCCTTGGAAAGAAATCACCTTAAGATTTTTACAAAATTGTAATTACTGAGTGTGCGGCTGGCTGAAAACAGTACATGTGGTCTTGCGATGATATAGTATGAAGAAATATATATGTATGAATGTAAACCGGTGTATTTTTCTTTCGTTTCAACTTTCTGCTGAAACTCATGTTGAGTGTTTCTATTAACAAACCAACGACAGAAATTGAGTCTCATGTCAAACACTTAATCTTCCCTATGAGAAGATTCTGGGGTAGCTTTACACCCTGACAGCTGTGTAAAATTGGTGGGTTTTTAGATGCAGTGCTTACAACTGTTATGACAAAAAATATTTTTGGTTTGTTTATCTGAATTTCTCCTAAAGGAGATAGCAGAATTTATTGAAACCATTTTCTATTAGCAGTCTAAAACATAAAGGTTCTATAGTGATACTATGTAGACATAATGGAATAATGATGTCTTTACTACTTCCGTTCAATATAGTTTACTGTGTTTACAAAAAGTACAGTCTTGGTGCTCAATTCTGCCCCACAAAAAGTCAGATAATTTGAAAAAAGAAACAACAGCACTGACGCACAAAAACAGTCCATGTGCCTGGTTGTGAAACAGAGTGCAGAGGAGAGCAGCAAACACAGCTGAATCTCTGACAGGAGGTCGGTTATGTTGCTTTGTCATATTAGGATCATTCATTGTCTGATGTGTTCATGCGTTCTAGCCTTAAATCAAATGCACCAGTTTGTTTTGTTTTGGGTTTCTGGCACTATAGTTTGGCATCCAGAAGGTCACTCAATGTCACAGCGTTTCTATTTAACACCAAAGTTTCAGTTAAGACATTCAAAGTAGAACTCTGAACTGCACTTTGATTGGCTGTAGGGAAACGTGAAATGAGAAAAAGCTTATTTACCGGTAAAAAAAAAAAATCATCCATTTTTGTCCATCTGTGAACAACACTTAAAAAGACTTTTTGAACGACTGCCAAAAAACATCACCCAAAAAAGAAAAAAGTGAAGGCTCACTTTTTAATTGGTCTGGTTGCGTTCCAGATGATGTGTAGGCCCGCGGTGCATGTCTTCTTTATAGGTCAGTCATCTGAACAATCACACAGATGTGCCAAGCTTTTATCAAGGAAATTTACATTTTAAGCCAAAGTGTCTTTTATTACAGTGTGTAATTTTAGTATTTGGCACAACTAAGACATTCTGAATCTTTTCCGTAAAGCTACTTTGTGGAGTTTTGTAATTAAAATATTTAACGGATGGAAACATCTTTGAGGCCCACAGCAGTTGCAGGGCATAGTTTGACTATGCGAATGACTATAATTCAAAATAAGGTGAGAGAGTGACTTGTGGGCTGCCTCAATCTTTGTTTGACCTGAATTTTTTGACAAGAACATGCGGTACCACTGGAAAAAAAAATAACTCACCACTTTACAGAAGCTTATTCCACTTGTATTATTCAGTTTGAATTATGGCAGTTCCCTGTCAGCTCTTTAGTAAACAGTTGTAGTTTTGTGCCTACAATTGGGAGAAGCGAGTGCTGCAGAAAGGCACAGTTCATTTTGTAGAGGAAAATTGTTCCAGTTGAAATATGACAGTTGTATGATGAGCTTGTTTTGATATGTGCATGTTATATTTGTAGTACAGGGAGATCCGTTGGTGGGTCACAACCCAGTTTAGTCAGAACAGTAAAACCATAAAAAAAAAAACCTCAAAATTTTCCCCTTTTATTGTAAGAAGTACAATTAAATTCTTAAAAATTCAGACCGAATGAGTCATCCATTTTTATGAACAGCCTGATATGATTATAAGATTACAAAGAAATGCGTCTGCATCACTCCTTGGCTTAATCGTGTCATATATTTACAAAGCTACAGGTTAGCAACACAAATACAGGAATCACAGGCGGAGGCAGAGCTCAAATAAAAGGCGAACCTATTCTGCAGGTCATATAGTAACTACTACAGGTAACTGCTCAGTGCGACGCGACAAGGAACAGATGAAAGACACGGCTGTTTATACAAGGAGCACTGAGGCGAGTGGAAACATCTGGGAAACAAGAAAGAGACGACGACAATCAAGAAGAACAGAAGGCACAAGAGACTCACTGTCAAAGTCACTGACAAAACAGGAAATGAACGACGTCATAATGGAAACAAAAACAGGAATATAACAGGCAAAATGCTGAAAACTAAAATGCTACTGTATGCTAATACCGGAAAAATGGAGTGATTGCTATGGAAACATAAAGTAAGACTCCACAGTGAAAAGCATTGGCTCCTTCATTTTGGCACAAGTGCTCATTTGCTCTGTAAAATGGTTGGTTAGAATTTGGTGGCCAGAGGACATGTAAATAACAAGTCAAATAAATGCAAATTCAAAATTAACAGTCAAAGTGGCCTGAGACGCCACATGTGCCCGTGTGGTGTTTATTCAGTTTAAATGTGCCAATTTATTGTGAATGGCATAAGTGAGGACTATGTTTCCATAACTTTGAGAGTGAGGGCGGCAGTCTGAAGGCTAGGAGTGATCCTTTATGAGAACGACGAGGAGGGTGATAACATTTTGTCAGAGAGCTTGCTAATGATCTTTTAATAGTGGCTTACAGGAATGAGTAGCGTGGGATTGACAAAACTGTCTCAGTCAATTTTCAACTTCAGACAACTGAAAGGAAAATTGCCCATAGCTATAATGTCTTGTGCTCATATAGATTTCAGCTATAGGGAGGAGTGATAACAAATGTATCATAATTAGACTTAAAGCACAAGAGCCCCGCAAACGGCAGCTCTCACGTCTCCCTGCCGCCGAGAAAGCTGTAATGATTTCTAAATCGTCTCTTTTTGATAACAAATCCAGATTTAAACCTCGAAAAAAAAATTACCTCAACGAGAGGCTGTCAAGATGCGAATGTTATATTGTAACGCGGTGTTAGATATGTGTGCACACTTTCCCCGTAACTCACAAACACAGAGCTGTGAATAGCAGCAACGCCTAATGGTTCCTTTTCTAAAATAGCTGTTTAAAAATCACAATAACAAGAAAACATGTTTATATTACGTGAGGCGTTTCATTGTAATAACTCCTCTCATATCGACAGAATCTGCGGTTGTTTTCATCCTTGTTATCAAATGAGCCTTGCGCTCCGATGCTCTTTAATTTCTGCCGCAGCTCTGGTAATAGTGAAGGGGGGGAGAATTTGCTTCTGGATTCCCTTGAGTCAGATTGCCCCAGCAAAGTGCTTAGGCTGTTGATTTAAATAAAGCACTGAGCTCACACATGTACAACTATGAGACAGCTGTTCTATTATTGAAAGTGCATGTGGGCTGAGGGACCACACAAACTGATGCAGTCTGATGCAGTCACGTCATTGTCTTTTCACTTTTGGTGCGACTTAAAGGGAGGCTGTGCCGCGGCTGGCCTTATCGCACAGAAAATAACTTTCCACCAGAACTGCTGTTTTCTGAAGGGTAAGGTTCAAGACGAGGCTCGCAGGGAGCAGGCAATGAATTTGCCACGTCTCTGGTAGCAAGACTTAATGTGATAAGAGTAGGTAATCATCCTCTGCAGATATATAATTCACTATTAATAGCCTATCTGACTCTAAATTTAACCATGACAAATTATTGTATTTCTGAGCCATTTTACAGCCCGCTCACGCTCCCCATTTTGCCAACCTATTTCAAAGAGTTGGTGCTACTGGCCCAAATGTGTCACACCTAACAAGGCTTGCTGCAAATTTAGCCTGTCAATATGTGTCAGGCCTCATTCATCAGCTATCACTCTTCATCTGAGTCGTCCTTCTTCTTTTCACAGCTCGCCACCGAAAGATTTGACTTTGCCCCGAGCTCGCGTCGGTTCGGTCCCACCCCCGGGTTCTTTGCTTTAAGGTTTAAAGGCAATGACAGCCACTGTCCTTGCTAAACCTAAGTGCAACAAGGGAGCACAGAGGGGAGAGGCTGCGGGGGAGAGACGCGTAACCAGCTAATCATGAGCCTCTCACCAGAATCTGGCTACATGCAGTGTCGTGTGACTGACGCTACCTGCTCTTTTCTCATTGACCAGTTTTGACAGGCATGAGAATCTCACATCTGCATGTTTTTCTGAGTGTCCTCATACTGACATACAGTAACACATTTTGGGTAGTTTTTAATCACTTTTTTTTTACACATATATATATAGATTCGTCATTCTCATTGAAAAAAAATGTATATATTTTTTCCCCCAGGGTTTGAAAGGTGACCCAGGGCCAGTTGGTCCAGTTGGTCCCCAAGGAACCAAAGTGAGTGAGTCTGCAATACATGCTGGACTGGATCAAATCAGAACAACAGTCTTTTTTTCTTGTTTTTTTTTTTTTTCAATCATCGGGGAATCTGCTTTACTTTCATGAGCCTCAGTCTCAATATGTCTGTCCAACTGTTTCAAGTGCCGCTGTGAATTGCTACTCTGAACATGGCAAACTAAAGAGCATTGTTATAGCTTCCATAACTTAGCAAGCCCTTATTGATGGTCTTATAGAGCAGGTTTTATCCTGGCAGAGGGAAAATGTTCCACTCACTCTATTTGTGGAGTATTTATATATTCAAAGTGATATATTTTTGTAATGGACATACCCAACAAATCCCTTTCTCTTTCCCTTTCTAAACAGGCCTTTTATGATACTAAAGCTTACAGATAAAATGTGAAATGCATGCCATTGCCTGCAGGTCAGTAGTTGCAGTAGTTGCATACAGTAGGTATGTCCTCCTCAGTAGGCTGTTACTGGTTCCATAAGGCTACGATTTAGTACAAGGCACAGCTAAGGGGTTTGATGCATAACCCCTGTTCTCATCAGTGCCATGAATTAGATTAACTCTTCTTTTTTTTAAACTTTTCTTTTCATACCACAGTGGGATTATTTAGCCCATGTATGAGTTGGAATGTTTTTCCTGTAATTAGTTGCCGTATCTCTTCCTCTTTTATTTTTCTTCCCTTATTAGGGCTTTTTGTTGTTGTTGTTGTTGTTGTTGTTGTCGTCGTCTTTTGGTAGAACTCACCGCATAATTGTAGGTGCAATGCACTGTCTGCCAGCCTTGAAGTTATAATGAGGTCTGTGTGTTTCTGTGAAGACAACAGAGAATCAGAGGGTATTTTATCCTGTTTTCCGGATGGGAGGGTGGGAGAGGGGGTGGAGAGAGTGTTTGTTTGTATGGAAGCTGACAGAGAGAAGCAGATTTGGAAGCATGAAGTAATGAGTCCCCTGAATATCCCATAGCAGGCATATTTTAGCTGTGACATTCATTTAGACAACAAAATGGATATGAACTTCAAACACCTTCATTTTTTTTTCTTTCATGCACTGATAAAAGAATATTGGCAGTTGTAATGTCATCTATTTCTCAGCTCAGTGCTTTATAAATGTTGGGATTGTGGTGGAGGGCTAGGATGGCAGTAATAGTGAACAGTGATTCACAGGTTTGATTTTAAACGGCGCGCAAGAAAGGGAAAACAAGGCAGTCAGCAAAAAGCATGCAAACTCATTGTTTACACTGGATTATCAAAAGGCATCTCCTCTTTCCTTATATGACTTTTTTTGTGACTGCCTGTATGTAACAGTCACCAAGCAGTGGTATCATGCCTGCCCCTTGTTAATGCTGCACAGCTTTCTCGTGATGTGGCGCGGCTGCATTTGTTTTAAAGCCTGTCACATTTAATGGCCCACCTGCCAGTGTGAAAGTCATCAAACATGCTTCATGTAAGGACATGGTGTAAATACCAGGTAATGGCCTTCTACCGTTCATTGTGCTTATATTTGAATATTAGTGCAATGCAGTGTCGGCTTATTTGAGCTGACCTTTAGTATTTTTTTCTCTGTTTTTTTGCAAACATGACTGGTGGCCTTTAGGTTAGATATTTGTCAGTCAATAAAAGACTATAAATTTAGCTGAGCATGATAAAGATGTTATGTCGTATGTTTTACAGATGTTTTTTTGAATTATTGCCTTCTCTTACAGGGCGATACGGGTCTGCCTGGAACTCCAGGGCTGCCTGTAAGTTCACACTTTTTCATTTATATCTCATTATGCGATCTGTAAGGGCATTCGAATAAAGCAGAAATGCTGAAATGTACTTATGAGGGTATGAAATGAAATGTCGGAAATGGCAAAGCCGAGCTTTGTAAATACCACAGCCTTTTGGCAGGCTCTACACACAGTGTTAAAACATCTGGCCCACAGAGATGGAAAGTGGGGCACTTCGGTGAGTGCTCTCTGTGTCACATTACCATCGCCTGGGAATGGGTCAAACAAGGAGCAGATAGATAGGGCTCAGTGGGCGGCTTCGCTCGGGCCAAAAAGGATAGGCATGAGCAGCCAGGCAGAGAAGAATGGAGTTCCAAGCCTCAGGCCGGGTGTGGAGTTTGACAGGTAGTGACTGGCTGTATCCTACATGGGTGAGACGTGTACTTATTGGACTTGTGTCTGTCCCTGCAGACTTTGTGCATTCACAGACACCCGTGAGAAACTACATGGTGGTTTAATGTCTTTCGATCTTATAAGTGAACCGGCTCTAATTGCGCTTTTTCTCTGGTCTGGGAGAATCTAGCAGAAAGGGAACATAAGCCTGAACAAATTCCAGTTCACAACTAAAGTGAAGCTTAAACAGACCTCATATTTACATGTGTACTTCTGTAGTTACAGTACCCACCAACATATACAGTTAGACTGGAATGCAGATTTCCAGCTTTTATAAAAGTTTTTAATTATTACCTTTTATGCATTAAAGACATTTCAATACACAACCCCTACTGCCTGAAGTCTAGAACCTATGGACATCGCTGAATGTTGCATTTCCTGCAGTGAGATGCTCTGTTAAACCTTTTGCAGCCACTTTTGGTTGCTGCTTGTTTGTGAGCCTCTTTGCCTTCAGTAACTGAAAAGCATGCTGTATGGGGTTGGGATCAGACGACTGGCTTGGCCACTAAAGAATATCCCAATGCTTTGCTTTGAGAAGCTCTTGGGTTGCTTTTGCAGTATGTTCTGGATCATTACCTATTTGAAGTGCAGCTCGATCATTTTTTTTTAAACGTTTGGCAGAATCTGAGCAGAAAGTATAGCCCTGCACACTTCACAACTCACCCTGTTATTTCTATCAGCAGTCACATCATCAATAAACACTAGTGCTCTGGTTCCACTGACAGCCGTACACGCTTATGCCATAACACTGCCTCCAACATGTTTGACAGATAATGTGGTATGCTTCGGATCATGAGCTGTTCCTTTTTTGTTTCCTTTGTCCAAGTAATTTTTTTCAGAGCTTTGCAGAAGCTGGCTTTCCAGTCCTTGTGTGTAACCAGTGGTTTGTACTGTACCTTGTCGTAGGCCCATTCATAAAGGCGTCTCTGGATTGTAGACCTTGGCAGTGACGCATCTGCCTCAGAGGTTAAAATGTGATTTGGCAGGTAGGGGAACCCTGAGATCTGGAGCAGTGGTGCAGCACAGGGAAAATAATTACTTAGAAATAAGTCACAAAATAACTTGTTTTATGAGCTCCAGTATATTTTTCTTTGTGTGCAAGCTGCGTGACGTGTGCTGCTACTCCGATTTACTCTCTATAGATTCGCTCAGTATTCGGTGAGTTAATCTGATCAGCATCAAAATGACTGAAATGGTACAGGCCTGCTTCATTTTTTTTTCTTTTCGAAAACATAATTTAGCAATACATCATCTACAGCTTGAACATCTCATTTGAAAACTCTCCTCTCTTGTCTTTCTTATATCTGTCTCCATCCCTGATCGCACATTAACTGTCTCTCCCTACAGAAATACAGGAACTGATTTACCCAGCAGTTGTTGTGATAAACTGCAGACAGAGTCTATGTGTGTGGTGGTATTTGTTGAGCTGTTACCTCCCACTTACAAAATAAATGGCGTTCAGTGTATGCTGGCTTATCTTCTGTAACGCTAGCAAGATGCGAGTATTGCAGTTGAAACTTTATTTACATCTGCATCACAGGGATGAGAAGGGAAAAAAAGGATGTATTGAAGGTGTAAGCAGGCCTTGGGATGTCATTATTTTCTTATTACTGAGCAAAAAATACTGGAAGCAATGGCAGGCTGCAGCACACAAAAACTATACGTATTTACCAGTAATAACCTGTGATAACCTGCCTATCAGATTTAATTGCTCATTAACTGAAGGCGTCACTCGTTCCGGACCCGTGGCCTACCTCCTTGAGGGTGTTTTGAGCTTCGCTAGATATCGTTAAGCTACAATCATCCTGTGGTCTTTCAGGCCTTTTAGTGTTGCTGAGCTGGTCATTCATTCATTCTTCGTTAACAATGCACCATATTAATCTGGGCCATTTGTAAAATTTCAGCTGTGTCGTTGGGAAGTTTTATTTATTTATTTTTTGCTGAAAAACCAACATCTCTTTAGCCCTTATTACGGCCCAAGTTCAACACTTGGAATCAACTCCACATCTATAATCTGCTTAATTAGCTTAAGTTGTCATGGGAGCGAGCCTCACCTGTCCAATTACTTTTGAGCCTCTGAAAATGAGCGCGTGTGTGTA